>JARQOD010011095.1:0-24769 GCA_033576555.1 Oophaga sylvatica
GACGCGTTTGCGTGAGCGAAAAGTATGCTGGAATAGTGTTCCTTGTGAACCAGCTTCTCGGCCCATGCGGTTGATAATGGTGTCGGGCACAGCGTCATGAGTTTCGAAAGCGCAATGGGTTATGTTTCTACTGTGGTGATGCCTCTCATGCTATTTCAGTCTGCCCTAAGCGGGGAAGACATTTTGCACCTCATTGTCTTGGGTAGTGTTCAGACTAAGTTTTATTAACTGTCACTCTGATATGCTCTCTTCCTCATTTTATGCTCAGCTTTCGTTGATTCTGGAGCAGCTATTAACCTGATGGATTATGATTTTGCTAAAACGTTGTGGATTTCCCTTGATACCCCTACAGAAGTCTATCCTCTACTGGGACGATTCTCCCCTTTGGCTGAGAATAACCCCAGTTTTCTACTCAGGTGATAATGAGGGTTGAACCTGATCACCAGGAGTGCTGCAAATTTTTGGTTCTATTAAATCTGCATGACATTATAGTGCTGGGTTTCCCTTGGTTACAGTCTCATAATCCTTTTGGATTGGAATCTGTGTCTGTAACCGTTGGGGCTGCCAAGTGTTAATACCAACACTCCTGTTTTTTCGGCCTCCCCCAGGCTCAGGATGTTCCTGACTTTTTTTGATTTTTCTGATGTTTTTAGCGAAAGTAAAATCTGCATCCTTGCCTCCCCATAGGAGCTATGACTGCGCTATTGAATTAGTGCCAGTAGTAAATTCCCTAAAGGTCGCCTTTTTAACTTGTCTGTACCTAAACATGACGCTATGCGGTCTTATATCAAGGAATCATTGGAGAAGGTCATATCAGCCCATCCTCTTCACCCTTAGGTGCCGGTTTTTTCTTTGTGGCCAAAAAAGATGGTTCATTAAGGCCGTGTATTGATTATCGTCTCTTGAACAATATTACTGTGAAATATCAATACCCTTTTACCCTTGATTCTGACCTGTTTTCCAGGGTGAAAAACGCTACTTGGTTTACCAAGCTTGACCTCAGGGGGGCGTTATACCTTATTCGCATTAAGCACGGGGATGAATGGAAGACGGCATTTAACACCCCTGAAGGGCATTTTTGAGTACCTTGTGATGCCCTTTGGGCTCACTATGCTCCTTCCGTCTTCCAGTCCTTCATGAATGACATTTTCAGGGATTTTGTGGACAAGTTTCTGATTGTTTATTTGGATGATATCTTGATTTTTTCTAATGACTGGGACTCTCATGTGAAACATGTTCGAACTGTATTCCAGATTTGAGAGAGAATGCTCTGTATGTGAAGGGATCAAAGTGTCTTTTTGGCGTACAGAAGATCTCATTTCTGGGATTTCATTTTGTCCCATCTGTTATTGAAATGGACCGGTCAAGGTTCAGGCCATCTGTGATTGGGTCCAACCTACTTCATTAAAGGCTCTTCAGAGATTTTTGGGTTTTGCCAATTTTTATCGTAAATTTATTGGTAATTTCTCGGTTTGTTAAACCATTAACTGATTTGACCAGAAAGGGTTCTGATGTGGTGAATTGGCCTCCTGGGCAGTCTCTGCTTTTTAGGAACTTAAGCAGAGATTCACTTCTGCTCCTGTTCTACGGCAGCCTGATGTTTCTCTGCCATTTCAGGTGGAGGTTGATGCCTCTGAAATTGGGGCAGGTGCCATTTTGTCCCAAAAAGATCCAGAGACCTCTAAAAGTAACCCTTGTGCCTTTTTCTCTCGAAAATTTTCTCCTACTGAACGTAATTATGACGTGGTAATCGGGAGTTATTGGCCATGAAGTGGGCTTTTGAGAGTGGAGACATTGGCTGGAGGGAGCCAAACATCAGGTGGTGGTCCTTACGGACCATAAGAATCTGGTCTATCTGGAATCTGCCAAGGACTCAATCCTAGACAGGCCAGGGGGGCCTTGTTTTTCACACGTTTTAATTTTGTGGTTTCCTTTCTTCCTGGCACTAAGAATGTTAAGGCGGATGCCCTCTCGAGGAGTTTCCTTGCGGACTCTCCTGAGCTATCTGATCCCTCTGTTATTTTGAAGGAGGGTGTAGTTTTTTCCGCCATCTCGCCCAATTTGAGACTTGCTCTGGAGGCGTGTCAGGAGGATAGGCCCGAGCGCTGCCCTGTTGGAAAATTGTTTGTCCCGGACCAATGGAAAAAGAGTGTGATGTCTGAGATTCATTGTTCCGCATTGGCTGGGCATCCCGGAATTTTTGGTACCAGAGACTTGGTTAGTCGGTCCTTTTGGTGGTCTACCTTGTCTCGCGATGTCAGGGAATTTGTGCAGTCCTGCGGGACTTGCTCTCGCTCCAAGCCTTGCTCTCGCTCTAGTGGTTTGTTGATGCCATTGCCTGTGCCCAAGAGACCATGGACCCATATCTCTATGGATTTCATTTCCGATCTTCCTGTTTCTCAGAGAATGACCACCATCTGGGTAATTTGTGATAGGTTTTCCAAAATGATACATCTTGTGCCATTACCTAAGTTGCCTTCCTCCTCTGAATTGGTGCCGTTGTTCCTTCAGCACGTGGTTCGTTTAAAACGGCATTCCTGAGAACATTGTGTCTGACAGAGGAGTCCAGTTTGTTTCCAGATTTTGGAGGACTTTTTGTTCTAAACTGGGTGTTCAATTGTCTTTCTCCTCGGCATTTCATCCTCAGACCAATGGTCAAACTGAGAGAACAAACCAGACATTGGAGATTATCTAAGATGCTTTGTGTCTGCTGATCAGGATGACTGGGTCTCTTTTTTGCCTTTGGCTGAGTTTGCTCTTAATAATAGGGCTAGCTCTGCCACTTTGATGTCTCCGTTTTTCTGTAATTCTGGGTTTCACCCTCGATTTTCTTCAGGACAGACGGAGGCTTCTGTCTGTCCAGGTGTTGACTCTGTTGTTGAGCGTATGCAGCAGATTTGGGACCAGGTAGTGGAGAGGTTGTCCCTCTCTCAGGAGAGGGCCCAGCGGTTTGCTAACCGGCATAGGACTGATGGTCCTCGGTTTAAAGTGGGGGACTTGGTCTGGTTGTCCTCAAAGAATATTCCTATGAGAGTAGCATCTCCTAAATTTAAGCCTAGGTTCATTGGACCTTATAAGATCATGGAGATTATTAATCCTGTTTCTTTTCGTTTGCTTCTTCCAGGGACATTTAAGATCCATAACGTGTTCCACAAGTCCTTGTTGAAGAGGTTTGTTGAGCCAGTGGTTCCTGCTGCTGTGCCTCCTGACCCTGTTTTGGTTGAGGGCAATCTGGAGTATGTGGTTGAGAAAATATTGGATTCTCGTTTTTCTAGACGAAGACTCCAGTATTTGGTTAAATGGAGAGGTTATGGTCAGGAAGACAATTCTTGGGTGTTTGCTTCGGACATCCATGCTAGGAGACTTATCCGTGCGTATCATAGAACTCATCCTGACCGACCTGGTTGCTCAAATGAGGGTTCGGTGACCCCTCCTCAAGGGGGGGGTACTGTTGTGAATGGGTTTGAGATGAGTTCTGAGCAGAGGCTCCCTCTGGTGGTTACAAGCGGTACTAGTGAGGATTGTGAGGACTGGGAATCAGGTGTTACTGATTGGTCTTATGTAAGGGAGTCATTTTCCCATCAGGGTTGCCGGTGATCAATTGTTCTGGTCTGAATCCTTCTTCCAGTTTCCCTTGTAGCCTGCTGTGTCGTGTCTGCATCTCCTGCTATCAGATAAGACAATTTCTTATTTTGTGTTTTTGCTATATTTTTGCATTTTGTCCTGCACTTCTTTGGGGGCCTTCTGGGTCCCCTCCGGGGGCTTTTGCCCTCTCAGTTTAGTCCAGCCACTGTGTTTTGTACTTTTGCTTTTTCCAGTTTTTTCAGTGGCTGCTGTTTTGATTTTTTTTTTACACCAGAGAACTAATTTAGGTGGTAGAGGTCGTGTGATCTCAGGTGATTTTGAAATTAGTAGAGTTGGTGTTTTTCAGGGTTTTCTGGGATTGCAGTAAGTACCCTTCCTGTCCTTTTCTATTTAGATAGTTTGGGCCCCAGCGTTTGCTCATACTATTTTCTTTCTGTGTCAGTATTTCTTCTTGTCTGGCCGCCATTACATGTTTGGGGGCTTTCTGTTGTCTTTGGGGTTCTGCTCCGGGGCAGATAGCTTTCCTATTTCTATCTTTGGGTGTAGTTAGTTTCTCAGGCTGTGACGAGGCGTCTAGGACCAACGTAGGAACGCTCCACGGCTGCCTCTAGTTGCGGTGGTTAGTCAGGGTACTGCAATCTCATAGATTCCAACTGCTCTGGTGTATTTCCTTTTTTACCTGCACTCCTCAGCTACCGAAACATAACATATAACTGTCACTGAATGGAAACATTGATTCCTGAGGATTAACTGATGAGCAAGAAAATATCTAATAAAACACAGCAATATCGACGTAACCAATGCTCAGTGATGGGAAAGTCTGCATCCCGTAGAGCCGTGGACTCTGCTCTCGGGCACTGGTCCAATAGTCGCAAGTCCGTGGCCAGTTCCTCACATAATATCTGACCATGCCCAGAAGCCACAGTCCCGGATCCCCTGCGTCCCCCTGGTAAACTGTAGCAGGGAAGCAGAGAGCTCTATGAAGAAGGAAGCCGTGCAATACTAGGAGCCACATCCCGCTGTAGTGACCCAGCTGAGGGACCCCTGTCCAGAGGGGTATCAGCCAGAGCCTCTTAAAAGGAGGCAGGAAAAGGACGAATCGTCTCCGATCCCATTGAGCTTGTACAAGGTAATCTTTATGCTAATGCAAGTCCTCTCCTGCATCTGTCCTCCTAGGTACAGGAAAACCATTGAAGGTAAGGTAGGGGGCTTTTAACCTCGTGTGATTCCTGTCCATAGAGGATGAAGAGGACTACCTCCTGGAGTGCTGTCAAAAGGGACATCCTGGAAAATTAGTTGTAGACACACTACTCCCACAGACAGGGGTGCAGAGAAGAACAATTTGTTTTATGCACAGTACTCCCACAGACTCAGGTGAAGAGAACACACAGAGGCTTTTTGGCACAGTACTACCAAAGATATAGGTGCAGAGTACACAGAGGTTTTTTCATAGAATCCTAGAATGTGAAGAGTTGGAAGGGACCTCCAGGGTCATCGTGTCCAACTCCCTGCAGGATTCACTAAATCATCCCAGACAGATGTCTGTCCAGCCTCTGTTTGAAGACTTCCATTGAAGGGGAACTCACCACCTCTCGTGGCAGCCTGTTCCACTCACTGATCACCCTAACTGTCAAAAAGTTTTTTCTAATATCTAATCTGTGTCTCCTCCCATTCACTTGTAGGATTGCTACCTTCCAAAAGGTGGCACTAGAGTTCAGCTCTCTTCCTCTCTGAAGAGACAATTTGCATAATTAGCATATTTCCCAGAGGAGCATTGCGGCTTTAAAGGGTATGCCACACTAAACAGCGTCGCTAACGAGATCGCTAAAAATACGTCACTATTTAGCGATCTCGTTCGTGACGCTAACGTGTGTGGCATGTAGCAACGACGTGACCCCTGCTGTGATCTCGCTGATCGTTCACTAGAGTTCTGGACCGTATTTAGATCGTTGGCGTCCCGCTGGTGAGCCTATATCGCTGTGTCTGGCACCTTTTGTGAGCGATGTGCGCTGTTTTTTACATCGCAATGACCGTTAAAGTCGTTAATGAGATCGCTAACCGCTTTTGAGTCGTTAACGAGATCACTAAGTGTGGCAGCTACTAGAGACATTAAAACGATCACAAAAACGATCTCATTAGCTTGCGTTGTTATTGAGATCGCTAACGAGATCACTAAGTGTGGCAGTACCTTTAGTCTCCTCATCTGCATGCTTAGCATGTTGATCTCCGCAAGGAGTGACGATATTTCTTGGACAATCCTCCCATTCAGTCTCATCCCATTGCTTCTAGTCTTTCCGTGTGCAGATGAGAATAAAGATGATCCTTCTACAATGTGACAGCCCTTGAGATATTTGTAGACGGCTATAAAGTCTCCTCTCAGTCTTCTTTCTTACAAGCGAAACATTCCGAGAACCTTTACCCGTTCCTCATAAGACATACTTTGCAGACCGGTCACCATTCTGGTCGCTCTTCTCTGAACTTGCTCCAGCTTTTTCACTGTCTTCTTTAAAGTGTGGAGCCCAGAACTGGACCCAGTGTTCCAGAAGAGGCCTGACCAAGGAAGAGTGTGGCACAGTACTCCCACAGACAAGTGCAGAGTACACACAGAGGCTTTTTTGCAGAGTGCATGCGCACAAAACCCAACACTGTCCCTCACTTGAGCTGTGTCCTGTCCCTACACTAAGCAGAGCACAATGGCGAAGGAACCCTTGATCCGGCGGTTATACAGGCCGGGCCACATGCTGCGCCAGCCAAACACAGCCATGCTAATACTTGACATGGCTGTTATGGCTCCGGTAGTGCCCACAGCCTAAAACATCCTTGATTGGCTGCGCTACAGCCTTTCAATAAACTTTATTTAGCACATGAACCTGAACAGTAAACTGGACTTCTGATAAAAAGTCTGTGGTCGGGGATCAGTAGCGGACCCCAGTTTGGGTTCGATCTTCATGTGACAGATCGGGTGGAAGCCCGTACAGTTCAGAGTGTATTGACGTTCTTCCATTTCTCAATCTTGTTTCTTGCCTGAGTTATGAGGAGAAAGGCAACGGCAGGAACACAACTAAAGTATATCGAATGCAAATGTGAAGAAACCGCAAACATCCTGTAACAAGGGAGGAGCGGAGAACCCGCCTCAGAGGAACCAGAGACAGGAAACTGCACAGGTTCACTAGAAATGGAATGACCAATAGGGGGCGCTACACTGTACGGGGTGCTCTACACTGTATGGAGTAGGGAGCTGTACACGGCGTGGGGCTCTACACTGTATGGAGTAGGGAGCTGTACACGGCGTGGGGCTCTACACTGTGTGGAGTGGGGAGCTCTACACGGCGTGGGGCTCTACAATGTATGGAGTGGGGAGCTCTACACGGCGTGGGGCTCTACAATGTATGGAGTGGGGAGCTCTACACTGCATGGGGAGCTCTATGGGGCGGCTCTACACTATACGGT
Source organism: Oophaga sylvatica (assembly GCA_033576555.1). Lineage (NCBI taxonomy): Eukaryota > Metazoa > Chordata > Amphibia > Anura > Dendrobatidae > Oophaga > Oophaga sylvatica. The sequence continues at coordinate 7,036 of JARQOD010011095.1, forward strand.
GGGGGGGATGCTCTGCACTGTATGGGGGGTCTCTACACTGTACGGGGGTCTCTACACTGTATGGAGTACGGAGCTGTACACGGCGTGGGGCTCTACAATGTATGGAGTGGGGAGCTCTACACTAGGGAGCTCTACACGGCGTGGGGCTCTACAATGTATGGAGTGGGGAGCTCTACACTGCATGGGGAGCTCTATGGGGCGGCTCCACACTATACGGTGGGGGGGCTGCTCTGCACTGTACGGGGGGTCTCTACACTGTATGGGGGTCTCTACACTGTATGGAGTAGGGAGCTCTACACTGCATGGGGAGCTCTACAATGTATGGAGTAGGGAGCTCTACACTGTATGGGGAGCACTACAATGTATGGAGTAGGGAGCTCTACACTGTATGGGGAGCTCTACAATGTATGGAGTAGGGAGCTCTACACTGTATGGGGAGCTCTATGGGACGGCTCTACACTGTATGGGGGCTCTACAATGTATGGAGTAGGGAGCTCTACACTGTATGGGGAGCTCTACAATGTATGGAGTAGGGAGCTCTACACTGTATGGGGAGCTCTACAATGTATGGAGTAGGGAGCTCTACACTGTATGGGGAGCTCTACAATGTATGGAGTAGGGAGCTCTACACTGTATGGGGAGCTCTATGGGACGGCTCTACACTGTATGGGGGCTCTACAATGTATGGAGTAGGGAGCTCTACACTGTATGGGGAGCTCTATGGGACGGCTCTACACTGTATGGGGGCTCTACAATGTATGGAGTAGGGAGCTCTACACTGTATGGGGAGCTCTACAATGTATGGAGTAGGGAGCTCTACACTGTATGGGGAGCTCTACAATGTATGGAGTAGGGAGCTCTACACTGTATGGGGAGCTCTATGGGACGGCTCTACACTATACGGTGGGGGGCTGCTCTGCACTGTATGGGGGGTCTCTACACTGTATAGGGGGGTCTCTACACTGTATAGGGGGGCTCTACACTGTATGGGGGGGCTCTACACTGTATGGGGGGGCTCTACACTGTATGGGACCACTAAGCCAGCAAATTAGCAATTTTCCAGATGAACGCATGGCATGTATATCAGAAATTGAAAACTCCTGGGGGCTACAAGTCGCTGCAGACTTAGAGGAATTCATGGTGCAATTTCTCCAGTGGGGTCAATTGAGGAGGTTTTGGCCACTCAGGAGATCAGCCAATGGCGTCCACAATCTCTTCAGATGTTAGAAGAAGAAAGAAATCCAATAGTGACGGACACCGAAGATGAAGGAAAAACACCTGATAAAAACACCACGACAAGACATCAAGGCACAAATATATCGCAATAATCAGCACAATTATGTACATATAATGCTGGACTGCAGGGAAAGAAGGAAGCAAAAAATCTGTATCAAGAGGCTCAAAATGTGGTGACAAAGTGCTGTGTGCAACACGGTCACAAGCAACGGTGCAATCGCTGCAGAAGAAACAAGAGGGACAAGTACAAGCGAATGTTCCACCAGCAGTGCAGGGAGGACAGGAGCGGGCAGCCAAACTGTACAGCCCATCCAGGGTGGGTGGGATGCTAGGGCTGACACGGTGCAGGCCGACACGGTGGCGGGCGGCGACACGGTGAGCAGGGCGGCGACACGGTGAGCAGGGCGGCGACACGGTGAGCAGGGCGGCGACACGTTGAGCAGGGCGGCGACACGGTGAGCAGGGCGGCGACACGGTGCGCAGGCGGCGACATGGAGAGCAGGGCGGCGACAACGGTGCGCAGGCGGCGACACGGAGCGCAGGGCGGCGACAGGAGCGCAGGGCGGCGACACGAGCGCAGGGCGGCGACACGGAGCGCAGGGCGGCGACACGGTGCGCAGGGCGGCGACACGGAGCGCAGGGCGGCGACACGGTGCGCAGGGCGGCGACACGGAGCGCAGGGCGGCGACACGGAGAGCAGGGCGGCGACACGGAGCGCAGGGCGGCGACACGGAGCGCGAGGGGGGCGCACACGGTGCGCAGGGGGCGACAGGTGCGCAGGGCGGCGACATGGTGCGCAGGGCGGCGACACGGAGGCGCCGGACCAGGTTTTGGTCGGGCTGTTCTCTTCTAACATTTTCCATCTCATCCATGATGTCGCCCCCAATCTTATTATGAGGGGCTTTCATCTCTTCCGCTTTCTAGAAGCCCCGCAGCTCCTCCAGTCTGATCACACAGTAGTGCGCAGCCACATCCGGGGGACCACATGACACATTAAGGGGCCTCCCATTACCCCTCGTGGAAACGAAGACATCTAGAGCTGACGGTATTTTAGTGGGAAAAAATGTATTTTTTTTATTTCATACGGAAATGTTTTGCGAATCACTGCTCCGTACACCCCTAGATGAACTACCTGAGGGGTCTAGTTTCCAAAATGGGGCGACTTGTGGGGAGTGTGCTGCTGTGGAGTCAGTATCAAATGGAGCGACTCCGACTCCTCTCATACAGAACACATTGGGTGCAGTAGTACAGAGCAGGATCTGCTGGAAATGTTTCCATAGAATCTGGGAAAGTTGTGAAATGTCCCATAAATGTTCCTGATCTGAGGATCTCGGCTGTTAGTGAAGATGAATCTGTGCTGCACTTTATGCACATGCTCAGTAGTGACCGGCGCTGTGCAGTATTATACCCCAGAGCTGCACTTTATGCACATGCTCAGTAGTGACCGATGCTGTGCAGTATTATACCCAGAGCTGCACTTTATGCACATGCTCAGTAGTGACCGGCGCTGTGCAGTATTATACCCAGAGCTGCACTTTATGCACATGCTCAGTAGTGTCCGGTGCTGTGCAGTATTATACCCCAGAGCTGCACTTTATGCACATGCTCAGTAGTGTCCGGTGCTGTACAGTATTATGCCCCAGAGCTGCACTTTATGCACATGCTCAGTAGTGTCCGGTGCTGTACAGTATTATGCCCCAGAGCTGCACTTTATGCACATGCTCAGTAGTGTCCGGTGCTGTGCAGTATTATACCCCAGAGCTGCACTTTATGCACATGCTCAGTAGTGACAGGTGCTGTACAGTATTATGCCCCAGAGCTGCACTTTATGCACATGCTCAGTAGTGTCCGGTGCTGTACAGTATTATGCCCCAGAGCTGCACTTTATGCACATGCTCAGTAGTGACGGGTGCTGGGCAGTATTATACCCCAGAGCTGCACTTTATGCACATGCTCAGTAGTGACCGATGCTGGGCAGTATTATGCCCCAGAGCTGCACTTTATGCACATGCTCAGTAGTGACAGGTGCTGTACAGTATTATGCCCCAGAGCTGCACTTTATGCACATGCTCAGTAGTGACAGGTGCTGTGCAGTATTATACCCCAGAGCTGCACTTTATGCACATGCTCATTAGTGACCGGTGCTGTGCAGTATTATACCCCAGAGCTGCACTTTATGCACATGCTCAGTAGTGACCGGTGCTGTGCACTATTATACCCCAGAGCTGCACTTTATGCACATGCTCAGTAGTGACCGATGCTGTGCAGTATTATACCCCAGAGCTGCACTTTATGCACATGCTCAGTAGTGACCGATGCTGTGCAGTATTACACCCTAGAGCTGCACTTTATGCACATGCTCAATAGTGACCGATGCTGTACAGCATTATACCCCCGAGCTGCACTTTATGCACATGCTTAATAGTAACTGATGTTGTGCAGCATTATACCCCCGAGGTGCACTTTATGCACATGCTTAATAGTAACTGATGTTGTGCAGCATTATACCCCAGAGCTGCACTTTATGCACATGCTCAGTAGTAACCTATGCTGTGGAGTTGGAGAGAAAATGAGTCGGAGGTTTGGCTGATCGGCTCCACAGCCCTGGTTTTGGCACCTTAGGGGCTCTGTAACTAGACCATGGTGTTCACAATATACTTACGCGCAAAGCAGCGCTCCTTCCCATCTGATCCCGGCCATACACCTGACAAATACTATTGAGAACTCTGCTATTAGAAGTGAAGGGGAAGAACAAAGACAAACAAAATCTAAATAATAAAAATATTGGAGGAAGAGAAACCAATCACAAACTAAAATGTTTCTATACGAATGCACAAAGCATGGGAAACAAACAAGGAGAATTGGAACTACTAACGCAGGAGAAGAAGTATGATGTCATTGGAATCACTGAGACTTGGTGGGACGATTCACATGATTGGAATACAAGGCTAGAAGGATACAACTTATTTGCAAGAAACAGACTTGATAAACGAGGAGGTGTCGCATTGTATGTTAGAAAAGCGTTTATCTGCACAGGGATCCAAGCTTCAGAGACTGGGAGTTCTGTGGAAACTGTGTGGGTAAGAATACAAGGAGCGAACAATGGAAAGGACACCATTGTAGGCATTTACTACAGGCCGCCTATGCAAGCTGAAGATATGGATGAACTCTTCATGCATCAAATGGCCAAGTTCTCCAAAAAATATGACATAGTGGTCATGGGAGATTTCAACTATCCAGACATTTGTTGGGAATCTCTCTTAGGCAAAACTAACAGGTCAAACAAATTCTTAACCTCTCTTTCTGACAACTTTAACTTCCAAAAGGTAGGGGAGAAAACAAGGGGATCTGCTACCTTGGATCTAATCCTTATAAACAGGGAGGAAATGGTTAAGGAGGTAAGAGTGGCTGGGACCTTAGGAGGTAGCGACCATGCAATTTTAGAATTTTGGATAACTAGAGGAGGAAGACCTGTGAAGACTCAGACGTCAAGGTTAGATTTCTGAAAGGCAGATTTTAAGGGACTCAGAAAGAGAATTGGAGGGATCCAATGGCTGGATATCCTTAAAGACAAAAATGTCCAGGAAAGATGGGAAATCTTGAAAAATGAGATTCTCAAAGCACAATCATTAACAATTCCAAAAAGAGGGAAGAATAGGAAGTATTTAAGGAAACCAGGATGGATGAACACAGAACTTAAACACATGCTAAAAAGGAAGAAAGAAATGTTTATCAAATGGAAAGAGGGAGGCATATCTAAAGAAGAATATAATGCTGTCTGCAGAACCTGCAGGGCACAAATCAGATTATCTAAAGCTGACAATGAATTAAGGCTTGCAAGAGATATCAAAAGCAATAAAAAAGGATTATGGGGATACGTCAAAAGTAAAAGAAAAGTCAAAGATGCTATAGGATTTTTACAGGATTAAAATGATGAAATGGTAAGTCAGGATGTTGAGAAGGCCGAACTTTTAAATTCCTATTTTGCATCTGTTTTCTCTCAGAAAGGAAATGTAACATCAACTGATCTTCACTGTCCTATTAAGGGAATAGAAGAATCCAGGATATCTATAAACAGAAAGATAGTGAGGAAGCACTTAGCTAACCTAAATGAATTCAAGTCTCCAGGTCCAGATGAATTACACCCCAGAGTACTGAAGGAGACAGAAAAAAATTTTTGAATCACTCTCCATAATCTTTGAAAATTCTTGGAGAACAGAAGTCCAAGAAGACTGGAGAAGAGCAAATGTTGTTCCTATCTTCAAAAAGGGGAAGAAGGTGGACCCAGGGAACTACAGGCCGGTGAGTCTGACTTCTATACCAGGAAAGATCTTTGAACAAATTATTAAACAACATGTATGTAAGTACCTGGATAAGAATGAAGTGATTAAACAGAGTCAGCATGGGTTTGTAACTAATAAGTCATGTCAGACTAACTTAATTTCCTTCTATGACAGAATCACTGACTGGGTGGATCAGGGAAATGCTGTAGATATAGTATATCTTGACTTCAGCAAAGCATTTGACAAAGTATCTCACACAATCCTTATTGAAAAAATGACTAAATATGGAATGGACAAGGCAACTGTTAGGTGGATTCATAACTGGCTTAGTGATATACAAAGAGTGGTTGTACAGTCATGGCCAAAAGTTTTGAGAATGACACAAATATTATATTTTCACATGATCTGCTGCCCTCTGGTTTTTATGAGTGTTTGACAGATGTTTTTATCACAGACAGAAATATAGGAGGGGGTGAAGACGATCTGTCCAAAGGAAACTGCTCATTTATAAAAGGACATGTCATGAGAAGCTGGATAAACAGCAGAGCGCTACACCACAGTATCACTACATCACCAAACACCACATAACAGGACCACATGACAAACCATTAACCACAGTAAAACTACCACCGCAACAACCACAAAAAATGGAGCCACACACATCTACAACATCAATTGTTACACCTGGAAGAAGGCACTGTGCCAAAACGCGCGTTGGGGTGGGCCGCACCACAGCTCTCACAGGTAATTCCTCAGGCACATATGTATTTTCTCCTTAGGCCGGGGTCAGACTATTGTATGGCATCTGATGTGATGTGCTAATGACCCACGGCTGTAAGGTTCTTTGTCTCTGTTGACATGTTCCTTGAAACTCAGTTTTCCGTCGGCCATTTTGCTTTCTGTCTTTCTGCAGCTCTTGCCCTCAGTTAATATGGAGTTCCAGTTTTCATGTTCCTGCCCTGATTCTTCCCTCTTGCTTCTTAAGCAGCCTCAGCTGAACAATCAGTGCTCCTGAATCAAGCCTCAGTCAGTCTGTGACCTGACTCCTGGAAACCTTGGACTTGTACTCCAGCTATTCCCTACTGAGGAACCTTGGAACACTTTTGGACTCTGGAAACCTGCTGTTTGGTGAATCCATGTTTGCAGAGGAATTACGGTACAGAGAAGAGATCCTGAACCTGCTTTGGAGATTTATTGTAGTGCTTGAAATTACTCTGGCCTGCTGTGTCTCCTGACTCTGTTCCTGCAAACTGTGTGAACTTTTCAGCATGCTTGTATGAAGTAATACAAGTCATTTCATTTCAACCTATGTCTCCTGTGTTTTCCTCGCACCCAAGCACAAGACGCTATAGGAACTGTACACTATACATGACAAGATTCAGGAGCCAATGTTTAGTGTCTGCTGGGTCTGGGAAAGCCGTGTCTGCTGTGACTGTGGATATCAGATGTCCGTTTAAATACCTTATGTGATGACAGTGGTTGTGACTTCTCACAACCATTCCAGCACTTCTGCCTTAAAAGATCTGGAAGATGGAGGCCCGCATAAAGGAACTTTGCGGAGTGACTGATACAATCCTCTCAGATGTACAGACTTTAAAAACCCGTTTTGCAAGCCTACAGGACCTCACTAATCATAATTTGCAAGTGTTTGGACAGACTACCCAGGAATTGCGAGCCAGGATTGAGGCTCTAGAGGAACGAGCCCAGGCTCCTGCCATAACCCCGAGTTCTGGGATCCCCAAATTACCTCCTTTTCGTTTTGGCGTGAACGTGAGAAATTCAGGGGATTTATTAATCAATGCAATTTATTTTTCTCTGCACATGCTTCACAATTTCCCACTGAACGATCCAAAGTGCTTACTATAATCATGTTGCTTACCAACAAGGCTTTGATGTGGGCAAACCCTCTGATTGAGACTGAGGATGATTGTTTGAATCACCTTGATGCTTTTATTTCAGCCATGGGGGAGGTGTTTGATGACCCCAATCGAGGTGCAACAGCTGAAGCAGCCATGTTAGCTTTGCGCCAAGGTAAGCGTTCAGTAGCCGAATATGCCCTGGATTTCAGGAGATGGGCTCTTGATACCACTTGGGACACTTCCGCTAAGAAATCTATTTTTCGGAAAGGGTTGTCTCCACTGATTAAGTATGAACTTGCTCGTGCCGACCCTCCCACTGCGTTAGGTGACTTTATTAACTATTGTATCCGTATTGATGCTCGTCTGACTGAACGCAGACAAGAGAGATGGTTCGAAAATAATCGCACTAACCTTTTACTACCTCCCCCCTCAGCTAAGGAACCTTTGAGTAGGATCACAAGGGAACCAGAACCTGAACCCATGCAGGTGGACTCTTTACAAAGACGGGTTAGTGATGCACACAAAGAACATCGTATAAAGGAAAATCTATGTTTCTACTGTGGTAAGCCGGGCACTTCATTATAAACTGCCCCAGCCGTTCTCGTAAGACTACTGCAGCAGTCATTCACTGTGAGTGTTGCGAGAGGAGCTCTGTCATGTCCGAGCCTCAGGCTCCAGAGAGATCTGCTGCAAGAGATCTTGATTTCTCAGACTTAAACTCTGTTAGTTCTGGGGACGATGACGGTATAAACGCTGCAATTTTTCAAGTTTCCTCAGCGGTGTCCCAGCTGAGTTGTAAAAGAAATAATTCTCATTGCTTTCTTTCCATCAAACTCTGGGTTGACTCAGTCGGGGTGTCTAGCTCTGCTATGATCGACACAGGAGCAAGTGGAAATTTTATGGATATCTCCTTTGCTCTGAAACAGGGGATACGTTCAGTGAAGAAGGCTACTCCAGTACAGATGGAAACTGTGGATGGCTCCCTGCTGACCTCTGGACCAGTGGAATAATTGCAAACATATGAGTAACAAAAGCTTATATTGACAGTTTAGAATGAGTTAATGCAGCAAGTCAATATTTGCAGTGTTGACCCTTCTTCTTCAGGACCTCTGCAATTCTCCCTGGCATGCTCTCAATCAACTTCTGGACCAAATCCTGACTGATAGCAGTCCATTCTTGCACAATCAATGCTTTCATTTTGTCAGAAGTTTTAGGTTTTCGTTTGCCCACCCGTCTCTTGATGATTGACCACAAGTTCTCAATGGGATTAAGATCTGGGGAGTTTCCAGGCCATGGACCCAAAATCTCTATGTTTTGTTCCCTGAGCCATTTAGTTATCACCTTTGCTTTATGGCAAGGTGCTCCATCATGCTGGAAAAGGCATTGTTGATGGCCAAACTGCTCTTGGAGGGTTGGGAGAAGTTGCTCTTGGAGGACATTCTGGTACCATTCTTTATTCATGGCTGTGTTTTTAGGCAAGACTGTGAGAGAGCCGATTCCCTTGGCTGAGAAGCAACCCCACACATGAATGGTTTCAGGATGCTTAACAGTTGGCATGAGACAAGACTGGTGGTAGCGCTCACCTTTTCTTCTCCGAATGAGGCGTTTTCCTGATGTCCTAAACAATCGAAAAGGGGATTCATCAGAGAAAATAACTTTACCCCAGTCCTCAGCAGTCCACTGCCTGTACCTTTTTGCAGAATATCAGTCTGTCCATGATGTTTTTTCTGGAGAGAAGTGGCTTCTTTGCTGCCGTCCTTGAGACCAGGCCTTGCTCCAAGAGTCTCCGCCTCACAGTGCGTGCAGATGCACTCACGCCTGCTGCCAGGGGCGTATCTAGGGGGGGGGCAGCCGGGGCATGTGCCCCGGGCGCAGCCAGCAGGGGGGCGCAGTCGGGCCGCCTAATGCGGCGGTCCGCAGTGTCTCCCCCGCGGCTGCGTTCTGCCGCCCCCGGCCTGAGAGTCGGCGGTTCCCTGTGCTGGCTGTCAAGCTGACAGCCGGCGCAGAGAAGCTGCTGCGTGCCGACTCCCAGCCAGGAATCAATTGCACTGGCGTCTATATAGACGCCAGTGCAATTGAAGCTCTGACCCCCGCGTCAGAGTGACGCCAGCAGCGTGATCAGGTCATGTGATCACGCTGCTGACGCCACTCGTCGGCGGCGCCCAGAAGGGTGAAGATTGGTAGATTGGTGGTGAGTGTGCTCCACTATGGAGCTGAAGAAACCACTGAAGATTAATGGGGGGCATAATGTGTGAGTTGTGTGTGTATGGGGGGGTGAATTATGAGTGGGGGGATTTGGAGTGGGGATGGGGGGTTCTTTTATGAGTGGGGGGATTTGGAATGGGGATGGGGGTTCTTTTATGAGTGGGGGGATTTGGAGTGGGGATGGGGGGCTATTTTATTGTGGGGGGGATTTGGAGTGGTGATGGGCGGCTATTTTATGTGGGGGATTTGAGTGGGGATGGGGGTGCTTTTATGAGTGGGGGGACTTGGAGTGGGATGGGGGCTTTTTTATGTGGGGGGATTTGGAGTGGTGATGGGGGTTCTTTTATGAGTGGGGGATTTGGAGTGGGGATGGGGGGTTATTTTATGTGTGGGGGGATTTGGAGTGGGGATGGGGGCTTTTTTATGTGGGGGGATTTGGAGTGGGGATGGGGGGTTATTTTATGTGGGGGTGTTTGGAGTGGGGATGGGGGTTCTTTTATGAGTGGGGGGATTTGGAGTGGGGATGGGGGGGTTATTTTATGTGGGGGGATTTGGAGTGGGGATGGGGGGTTCTTTTATGTGTGGGGAGATTTGGAGTGGGGATGGGGGGTACTTAATGTGTGTGGGGGATTTGAGTGGGGATGGGGCATTTAATATGTGTGGGGGGATTTGAGGGTACTGAAGAGTATGTATGTATTAGGAAACAGTATGGGGTATGAGTGCAGACAGTATGGGGAGTGAACGGTGAATGTATGTGGACACAGTATGGGAAGTGAGGGTGATGGGATGTGTGCAGACACAGTATGGGGAGTCAGGGGTATGTGTGAGCAGGCAGAATAGTGAGGGGGTAAATATATAAGGAGACAGTATGGTGAACAGGGGGGATGTGAGAGGAGACAGTGTGAGGAGGGAGGGGAATAGTGTGAGGTGACAGTATATTGCAGATATTTTTATTCAGGAGCATTATAATGACTCTTCTGTCTTTAAGGGCATCATGTGGAGAGTTGGTGCAGAAGAGCGGAGAAGATGGAGGTCTGCAGAGACGACTGTGGATGAGAAAACTCATCATAGGGTCTGGACAAGATGAAGAAAAGGAGAACGACTCCAGAGACGACGTCATCTATAAGGTACCTGGATGTAAATATTATTTGTGAAATTGACTAATTCTCATGTCTTATTTGTTAGGAGCATTAAAGGGGTTCTCCAGGTCTGTGTCACATAGAATGACTGCAGACTCAGCACAAACCTGGACAGACCCCTTTAATGCTCCTAACAAATAAAAACATGAGAAATAGTCAATTTCAGAATTCTCACAGTGCTCACTGCACGCTGTCAGGATTCTCTCGTGCCGGTGATTTACATGCGGTTACATGCTGACTAGACATGTGTGGCCTCAATGAAAATGAACAGAGCGAGGCCGAGCACGTCTAGTCAGAATGGCGGCCAGAAGTATATAAATCACATGCTTGTGCTGACATGACCGTGTACTCTTGCCACCGGTAAGGGAGAATCCTAAAAGTGTGTAGTGCATTCGTTGTGAGAATTCAGAAGCTGCAATGTCAGGATTCAGCTCTGCAGGTTCCTGTAGTCATCACATGGACCCCTCACTCATATGCGACTCTCATACTTATGGTCCTGTGACAACGAGCTTCTCTTCTGCTTCTCTCAGATTTTTCACTGAACATGGAGAGCATTAGGGAGAGCAGCTCATCGGTACATGACTAAGTGTGCAAATCGCATGTGTGCGGGGGGGCGCCGAACCGAATTCTTGCCCCGGGTGCCAGAAAGCCTAGATATGCCTCTGCCTGCTGCCATTCCTGAGCAAGCTCTGCACTATGGTAGCCCGATCCCGCAGCTGAAACACTTTTAAGAGACGGTCCTGGCGCTTGCTGGTCTTTCTTGGGCACCCTGGAGCCTTTCTGGCAACAATGGAACCTCTCTCCTTGAAGTTCTTGATGATGCGATAGATTGTTGACTGAGGTGCAATCTTTCTAGCTGCGATACTCTTCCCTGTTAGGCCATTTTTGTGCATTGCAATGATGACTGCACAGTTTCTTTAGAGATAACCATGGTTAACAGAAGAGAAACAATGATGCCAAGCACCAGCCTCCTTTTAAAGTGTCCAGTGGTGTCATTCTTACTTAATCATGACAGATTGATCTCCAGCCATGTCCTCATCAACACCCACACCTGTGTTAATGGAGCAATCACTGAAAAGAGGTTAGCTGGTCCTTTTAAGGCAGGGCTGCAATGATGTTGAAATGTGTTTTGGGGGATAAAGTTCATTTTCTAGCCAAATATTGACTTTACAAGTAATTGCTGTTAAGCTGATCACTCTTTATAACATTCTGGAGTATATGCAAATTGCCATTAGAAAAAGTGAAGCAGTAGACTTTGTAAAAATTAATATTTGCGTCATTCTCAAAACTTTTGTCTATGACTGTAAATGGCTGCAGATCCAGTTGGAAGAATGTCTCAAGTGGGGTACCACAAGGCTGTGTTTTGGGCCCTGTATTGTTCAATATTTTTATCAATGATTTAGATGAAGGAATTGAGGGTAAGCTGATTAAATTTGCTGATGACACAAAGCTAGGAGGGATAGCTAATACTAGAGAAGAGAGAGAGAGGATTCAAAAAGATATAAATAAACTGGAGCAGTGGGCAGCAACTAACAGAATGGATTTTAACAGGGAAAAATGCAAAGTACTACATCTGGGAAATAAAAATGAAAAAGCATATACAGAAATGGGAGGAATTGAACTAAGCAACAGCACATGTGAAAAAGACTTGGGTATACTAATAGATCACAGACTGAACATGAGTCAACAGTGTGATGCAGCAGCAAAAAGGCAAATGCAATTCTAGGATGTTATCAACAGAAGCATACAGTCTAGATCACGTGAGGTCATTATTGCCCTCTACTCCTCTTGGTCAGACCTCATCTGGAATACTGTGTCCAGTTTTGGGCACCACATTTTAAAAAAAGACATCAACAAACTGGAGCAAGTTCAGAGAAGAGTGACCAGAATGGTGACCGGTCTGCAAACCATGTCCTATGAGGAACGGTTACAGGATTTGGGAATGTTTAGCTTTCAAAAAGAAGACTGAGAGGAGACTTAATAGCTGTCTACAAATATCTCAAGGGCTGTCACATTGTAGAAGGATCATCTTTATTCTCATTTGCACAAGGTAAGACTAGAAGCAATGGGATGAAACTGAATGGAAGGAGACACAGATTAGATATTAGACAGTGAGGGTGATCAGTGAGTGGAACAGGCTGCCACGAGAGGTGGTGAGTTCTCCTTCAATGGAAGTCTTCACACAGAGGCTGGACAGACATCTGTCTGGGATGATTTAGTGAATCCTGCTTTCAGCAGTGGGTTGGACACGAGGACCCAGGAGGTCCCTTCCAACTCTTCACATTCTATGATTCTAAGGAGGACACAGGGGTCTGCATATCCATTACACATGAGCTGTGGTGGAACACAAATAACTGTCATTGCTACCACCCCACCAAGGGACATACATGGCGCTGGCACAGGCATCAGCAGGTTCACGAGACCGGCGAGAGGATCCTGTATGGCCAGTACCGTGGGTCATTAGCCGCAGCTCTGCAGACTGAGGCTTCACGGAAGTGACGACCCCTCACAGACGGCTTCACAATCACAGCCCCAAGGTGCTGATTTTATAAAGAAAAAAAAACCTTTTGGTTGAATTAAAGGAAAGATGTGTAAAGTTTGCAGCGGCGTCCTAGATTCATCTCATGGTCGTACTCTCTCTCTCTGATCTCGGTGGATTTAATGAATTAGGACCTGCAGGCACCGGACTCCAGGGACTCGAGGCACGCGCAGGCGGCAGAAAGGGAGTCAGCAGCTCTCCAAGGCCTGCGGCGTCAGAGAGGGATCAGCAGCTCTTCGAGGCACGCGGCAGAGAGTCAGCAGCTCTCCGAGGCACACAGCAGAGGCGGCAGAGAGGCAGTCAGCGGCTCTCCGAGGCACGCGGCGGAGGCGGCAGAGAGGGAGTCAGCAGCTCTCCAAGACACACGGCGGCAGAGAGGGAGTGAGCAGCTTCCGAGGCGCACGGTGGTGGCAGCAGAGACGGAGTGAGCAGCTCTCCGAGGCACACGGCGTTTACCTACTAATAAAGGCCAGCTGCAGCGCACAGTTTGCCAGGTAGACTTACACTTCTCCATGTTTCTGTGATACCTTCTGCCAAGGATGAAGAGGGCTAAGATGAAGACACAAGCTTTAGGGTGTAGGATGCACACGTTTCGGTAGGCTAAGGTAAAGTTCACACAGGCAAAGGGCCTTGGTCCAAGAAAAACAAAAATTGCATCTACAGAATGAGAGGAATTGAACTAAGCAACAGCACATGTGAAAAAGACTTGGGTATACTAATAGATCACAGACTGCACATGAGTCAACAGTGTGATGCAGCAGCAAAAAAGGCAAACACAGTTCTAGGATGTATCAACAGAAGCATACAGTCTAAGATCACGTGAAGTCATTATTGCCCTCTGCTCCTCTTTGGTCAGACCTCATCTGGAATACTGTGTCCAGTTTTGGGCACATTTAAAAAAGACATCAACAAACTGGAGCAAGTTCAGAGAAGAGCCACCAGAATGGTGACAGGTCTGCAAACCATGTCCTATGAGGAACGGTTACAGGATTTGGGAATGTTTAGCTGCGAAAGAGAAGACTAAGCTGAGACTTAATAGCTGTCTACAAATATCTCAAGGGCTGTCACATTGTAGAAGGATCATCTTTATTCTCATTTACACAAGGAAAGACTAGAAGCAATGGGATGAAACTGAATGGAGGAGACACAGATTAGATATAGACAGTGAGGGTGATCAGTGAGTGGAACGGGCTGCCACCAGAGGTGGTGAGTTCTCCTTCAATGGAAGTCTTCAAACAGAGGCTGGACAGACATCTGTCTGGGATGATTTAGTGACTCCTGCTTTGTGCAGGGGCCGCGCACACTGCTATGGCCTCACCAGTCAACTCATAGCACGTCTTCCAGTTCATGTTGTGTCTCTACTATCAGGACCATTAATCACACCTGTCTGGAATTATGAAGTGAATTCCCATAATCCCCGCCACACTTCGCTCACCAGGGGCGGCCACGACTCGCTCACCTGGCGGACCCCGCACACTCCGCTCACCTGGCGGACCCCCCGCACACTCCGCTCACCTGGCGGACCTCCGCTCACCTGGCGGACCCCGCACACTCCGCTCACCTGGCGGACCCCCGCACACTCCGCTCACCTGGAGGACCCCGCACACTCAGCTCACCGGAGGACCCCGCCACTCACCACCTGAGGACCTCCGCTCACCTGGAGGACCCCACGCACCTGGAGGACCTCCGCTCACCTGGAGGACCTCCGCTCACCTGGAGGACCTCCGCTCACCTGGAGGACCTCCGCTCACCTGGAGGACCTCCGCTCACCTGGAGGACCTCCGCTCCCCTGGAGGACCCGCACACTCCGCTCACCTGGGACCCCCGCACACTCCGCTCACCTCCGAGGAAACCCCCCCCCCGACACTCCGCTCACCTGAGGACCTCGCTCACCTGGAGGACCCACGCACCTGGAGGGACCTCCGCTCACCTGGGACCTCCGCTCACCTGGAGGACCTCCGCTCACCTGGCGGACCCCGCACACTCCGCTCACCTGGCGGACCCCCACCGCACCTGAGGACCTCCGCTGCCCACCTGGAGGACCTCCGCTCACCTAGAGGACCTCCGCTCACCTAGAGGACCCCGCGCACTCCGCTCACCTTCGATGGAGATGACGTGCTCCGGATCTGGTTCTGCAGAGCGAGGTCGTCCCACGCGCTCGATCAGGTCGTAGATGGCGTAGATATTGGGGTGCACGGACTCGAACCTCTGGATCTCGGCCCTGATGGCCACGGAGTTGGGCAGCACATACTGGGGGGCTCCGGGGGGCTGCGCTGCGGACACGGCCCCGGATCCAAACTGGGGGACGGTACCGAACTGAGAGGGGACGGGGCTCCGGAGACGGACACCTGGGAGGACAGCGAGGACTGTGGGCTGCCGGACAGGCCAGCCGGGGGAAAATTCATGGCGACAGCGGGGAACACGGGCTCACCGGATGAATGGACGGGGCCGGGGAGAAGGCCCCGGGACGAGGAGGGACGAGTCCGCAACCGCCGCTATCTCCGCCGATAATAACGGAGGCTCCGGAGCGCGCACTCCCACACACAGAAGCGCGCCCACCCGTCCGCGTCACCGCCTGCGTCACCCCGCCCCCCGCAGCCGCACTTCCGGTCACAGAGAGCCCCTCAGCGGCGCCACATCCGGTCAGAGCGGCGACCCCCCACAGCGAGTGTGACCGACCCGTATACGGCGCGTATATAACACCGACTCCCGTATACAGCGCGTATATAACACCGACCCCCGTATATACAGCGCCTATATAACACCGACCCCCGTATACCAAAAAATGGCGTATATAACACCGACCCCGTATACAGAGCGTGTATATAACACCGACCCCGTATTAGAGCGGTATATAACACCGACCCCGTATATAGAGCGTATATAACACCGACCCCCGTATATAGAGGTGTAATATAACACCGACCCCCTATAAGAGCGTGTATATAACACCGACACCGTATATAGAGTGCGTATATAACACCGACCCCCGTATATAAGCGCTTATATAAACACCGACCCCGTATAACAGCGCGTATATAACACCCACCCCCGTATAAAGGTGTATATAACACCGACCCCTTATATAGAGCGTGTATATAACACCGACCCCGTATACAGCGCGTGTATATAACACCGACCCCTATATAGAGCGTGTATATAACACCGACCCCATATATAGAGCGTGTATATAACACCGACCCGTATATAGAGCGTATATAACACCGACCCGTATATAGAGCGTGTATATAACACCGACCCCCTATATAGAGCGTGTTATAACACCGACCCCTTATATAGATGCGATATAACACCGACCCCCGTAATATAGAGCGTGTATATAACACCGACCCCTAATAGAGCGTGTATATAACACGACCCCCTATATAGAGCGTGTATATAACACCGACCCCCGTATAAGAGCGTGTATATAACACCGACCCCTTATATAGAGCGTGTATATAACACCGACCCCGTATATAGAGCGGTGTATAAACACCGACCCCGTATATAGAGCGGTATATAACACCGACCCCGTTATATAGAGCGTGTATATAACACCGACCCCCGTATATAGAGCGTGTATATAACACCGACCCCGTATACAGAGGCGTGTAATAACACCGACCCCCCGTATATAGAGCGGATATAACACCGACCCCGTATATAGAGCGATATAACACCCCCCCTAATAGAGCGTTAAAAAACACCGCCCCCCATAAGGCGGTTATAACACCCCCCGTATATAAGCGTGTATATAAACCGACCCCTAATAGAGGGTATAAACACCGACCCCCGTATAAAGGGGGTATATAACCCACCCCATTTTTGAGGGGTTAAAACACGACCCCTATTAAGCGTATTAAAACCGACCCCTATATAGAGCGGTATAAACACCGCCCCCATATAGAGTAATAACCCGACCCCTATATAGAGCGTATATAACACCGACCCCTAATAGGGGAATAAACCGGGCCCCTTATAAGCGGTATATAAAACCCACCCCCGTATTAGGTTAATAACACCGACCCCTTTTATAAGCGCATTACACCACCCCCGTATAAAGCTTAATAACACCGACCCCTTTTAAGACGGTAATAAAACCGACCCCCGTAAAAAGGGGGTTATAACACCGCCCCCGATAAGAGCGTTTTTATAACACCCACCCCTTTTAAAAAGCTTTAAAAACCCGCCCCCGTATATAAAAGGGGTGATATAACCCGACCCCCCTAAAGGCGTATATAACACCACCCCTATATAGAGCCGGATATAACACCCACCCCCGATAAGGCCCCTTTTTAACACCACCCCCTTAGATGTATATAACGACCCCCTATATAGAGGTTATATAAAACCGACCCCATATAGGCGTATAAACACCGACCCCTTAAGAGGGGTATATAACACCGACCCCCGTATAAGGCGTTAAAAACACCGACCCCCTTATAAGCGGTATAAACACCGACCCCCATA
>JARQOD010011096.1:0-24232 GCA_033576555.1 Oophaga sylvatica
CCGCACGTTTCGCTGCTGATCCGCAGCGGATTTCGCTGCTGATCCGCATCGGATTTCGCTGCTGATCCGCAGCTGATTCGCTGCTGATCCGCAGCTGATTTCGCTGCGATCCGCAGCTGATTTCGCTGCTGATCCGCAGCTGATTTCGCTGCTGATCCGCTGCTGATTTTTCGCTGCTGATCCGCAGCTGATTTCGCTGCTGATCCGCAGCTGATTTCGCTGCTGATTTCGCTGCTGATCCGCATCTGATTTCGCTGCTGATCCGCAGCTGATTCGCTGCTGATTTCGCTGCTGATCCGCAGCGGATTTCGCTGCTGATCCGCAGCGGATTTCGCTGCTGATCCGCAGCTGATTTCGCTGCTGATCCGCAGCTGATTTCGCTGCTGATCCGCAGCGGATTTCGCTGCTGATCCGCAGCTGATTTCGCTGCTGATCCCAGCTGATTTCGCTGCGGATCCACAGCAGATCCAGAAACCATGTACAGTACAATGCAAATAAATGGTAAAAAAAGAAACGCTGTGCACATGCTGTAGATTTTTCAGCGCAGATTTGCTGCGGTTTTAAATCCGCAGCATGTCAATTCTTTGTGCGGATTCCGCAGCGATTTTACACCTATTCCATTATAGGCGTAAAACTGCAGAGAAAAAACGCAGCAAATCCGCGCTAAATACGCAGGTAAAAGGCAGGTCGTTTTACCTGCGGATTTTTAGAAAAATCCGCAAGTGAACCCGCAACGTGTGCACGGGGCCTTAGGTCAGGCTGGGTTCATATTGCATTATGCAGCCGTTAGATGGACTGCGTTTCACCGCGGTATAACGCGGTGTAACGCAGTCCGTT
The DNA here is from genome assembly GCA_033576555.1 of Oophaga sylvatica. Lineage (NCBI taxonomy): Eukaryota > Metazoa > Chordata > Amphibia > Anura > Dendrobatidae > Oophaga > Oophaga sylvatica. Next base: position 838 of record JARQOD010011096.1, read on the forward strand.
AACGCTGCCATTCACCCCATTTGTGTGCGCATCGCAACGCATGCCATGAAGCGGCATGCGTTCGCGACGTGTCGTCATTCAGTGACGGAGCCTTGGACGCAGGCTGCAGCGTCTGGGCTCCATCACCGCTAGCACAGATGAATCATCGCTGATTCCTCTGCACTAGCGGGTATAGCATAACGCGATCGCGTTATGCATACCGTTTCCAAGCCGGTCAACGCTACGTGTTGAATGGGCTGGTAAAACGCAATATGAACTCACCTTAGGGTAAACTAGGGTTAGGGTTAGAACTAGGTAGGGTTTGGAATTAGGGTTAGGGTTGGAATTAGGGTTAGGGTGGAATTAGGGTTAGGGTTGGGATTAGGGTTAGGTTTGTGGTTAGGGTTAGAGTTAGGATAAGTGTTAGGGGTGTTTTGGGGTTAGGGTTGGGATTAGGGTTAGGCTTGTGGTTAGGTTTATGGTTAGAGTGGGATTAGGGTTAGGGGTGTGTTGGGGTTAGGGTTATGGTTAGGGTTTGTATTAGGGTTAGGGGTGTGTAGGGGTTAGGTTGGGGTTAGGGTGTGTTGGGGTTAGGGTTGAGTTAGAATTGAGGGGTTTCCACTATTTTAGGTACATCAGGGGTCTCCATACGCGACATGGCGCCACCATGATTCCTGCAAATTTTGCGTTTCAAAAAGTCAAACAGTGCTCCCTTTATTCCAAGCCCCGACGTGTGCCCAAACAGTGGTTACCCCCACATAGGGTATCAGCGTACTCGGGAAAAATTGTTACAACAACTTGGGGTCTAATTGCTCCTGTTACTGTTGGGAAAAAAAATTGGGGACTAAAATGTTTTTTTGTGGAAAAAAAATGATTTTTTATTTTCACGGCTCTGCGTATAAACTTCTGTGAAGAATTGGGGGTTCCAAAGTGCTCACCACACATCTAGATAAGTTCCTTGCGGGATCAGTTTCCAAAATGGGGTCACTTGTGGGAGTTTATACTGTTTAGGCACATCAGGGACTCTTGCAAAACGTAACATGACCCGCAGGACTAGTGTGAGCATTCCCGATACTGCAAATATCGGGTATCGGCCGATATTAGCTGTATCGGAATTCCGATTCCGATTCCGATATTTTCGTCTTATCGAATACCGGAATCGGATTTGTTCACTGTCACTGTGAGTGTCCGTCGGTCGGGTCCTGTCAGGAGTCACGGCACTTACCCGGCAGAAAGATCTCCGGCGGTCACGTCCTGCACCTGCTTCATGCCGCCATCTTCTTTCCCCGGCGGTCACATGCAGTTTCTGCGATAACTGCAATGACTGCTGGGTAATCCCGGCCGTAAACAGTCAGTCCCGATGACGTCACCCGCCGGGGAAGCAGGTAATCAGCTGTGCTGCGCCGGGATGTCAGGCTCTGCCTGTCATTGCGATGTAGCAGAGCTGGATCGTCGTGGGACTGTCGTTACTATGGACTGCGTCGGACAGGTGGTTACTGTTGGTTTGTTTTTTTTTTCTTTTTTACAGGAGATCGATGGCGTCGCAGGAATGAGAGAGTAATTAAAAGAAATGAAAACTGTGTTGTCTCTTTTTATTTCATTAAAATACTTTTTTCTTGCTTTGTCTTTTTTTATACATTTAATAACTTTGGGATTAATAATGGATCGGTGTCTTATTGACACCTCTCCATTATTAACCGGGCCTATTGTCACCGGCAATCAACGGTGACAATAACCCCTTATTACCCCGCTTGCCACCGCTACAGGGCAAGTGGAAGAGCGGGTAAAGTGCCACAATTGGCACATTTTTGATTGCGCCAAATGTGGGGCTGCTGTAGCCTGGTATTATCAGGCTGTTGAGGGCCAAAATCCATGGGCCTTGACAGTCTTTTAATACCAGGCCACAGCAGTCCTGCATTTTACTTGCTGGTTAACAAAAATGGGGGGATCCCACACCGTTTTTTTTTTTCGAGGGATCCCCTATTTTTTTGTTAACCAGCCAAGCTAAGCAGACTGCTGTGGCCTGGTATTATCAGCTGGTCAAGGTCCATGGATATTGGATCCTTACCAGCCTGAAAAACCAGGCCTCAGCGGTCTGCTTCATCTGGCTGGTTAACAAAAATAGGGGGGACCCCACGGCTATTTTTTTCGAGGGGATCCCCTATTTTTGTTAATCAGCCAAGATATGCAGACTGCTGTGGCCTGGTATTATCAGGCTTGCAAGGTCCATGGATATTGGATCCTTACCAGCCTGAAAAACCAGGCCTCAGCGGTCTGCTTCATCTGGCTGGTTAACAAAAATAGGGGGGACCCCACGCCAATTTTTTTCGAGGGGATTCCCCTATTTTTTGTTAATCAGCCAAGATATGCAGACTGCTGTGGCCTGGTATATCAGGCTGGCAAGGTCCATGGATCTTGGCTCCTTAACAGCTCAAATCCAGGCCTCAGCGGTCCTGCTTCATCTGGCTGGTTAACAAAATAGGGGGGACCCCACGCCAATTTTTTTCGAGGGGATCCCCTATTTTTGTTAATCCCAAGATATGCAGACTGCTGTGGCCTAGTATTATCAGGCTGGCAAGGTCCATGGATCTTGGCTCCCTTAACAGCCTGAAAATCCAGGCCTCAGCGGTCTGCTTTCATCTGGCTGGTTAACAAAAATAGGGGGGACCCCACGCCATTTTTTTTTCGAAGGAACCCCATTTTTGTTAATCAGTTCCCTCTGACGTCACTGATTGGTCCCTGGCTGACCTGAAGTTGAAAGTGGAAAGCAATCAATAAGCTTTCCCTTAAGGGCCCGTCTCACATAGCGATATCGCTACCGAGATCGCTGCTGAGTCACTAGTTTTTGTGACGCAGCAGCGAGCTCACCAGCGATATCGCTGTGTGTGACATTCAGCGACGATCAGCCCCCCTGCCGGTATCGCTGATCGTCGCTGAAATGTCAGGACCTTTTTTTTGATCGCTGGTTTCCCGCTGACAGGCACACATCGCTGCGTGTGACAGGCGGAGACCAGCGATCCGCTGGTACCAAGGTTACACAGCGGTTTCCAGGCGCGGGGCCTGTGCCTAGAAACCCGCTGTGTACTTGGATACCAGCGCCCTGATGCAGGGAGCTGGTATCCAAGGTACACAGCGGGTTTCCAAGCGCTGCGCGGTGCCTGGAAACCCGCTGTGTACCTTGGTTATTCCAGCGATCGCTGGTCTCCCGCCTGTCACACGCAGCGATGCTGCCTGTCAGAGGGAAACCAGCGATCAAAAAAAGGTCCTGACATTTCTGCGACGATCAGCGATACCCGCAGGGGGCTGATCGTCGCTGAATGTCACACACAGCGATATCGCTGGTGAGCTCGCTGCTGTGTCACAAAACTAGTGATCAGCAGCGATCTGGGTAGCGATATCGCTATGTAGACGGCCCTTAAGCGATGTTACCCGCAGTGTCGCTGTCCCAGATCGCTGCATGAGCTGCCTGTTTGGCAGCTCAGCAGCGATCATGTAGCGATACACCAGCGATCCTGACAAGTGCATATCGTTGTCGGGATCGCGGTGTACGTTATGTGACACCCAGCCTTTACTCTCCTGTCAGCCAGGAGAGGAACTCATTCATTTGGGGTTTACTGTGAGGCTGCAGCATTAGCTGCGGTCCCTGCAGTAAACATTAACCCTTTCTGAAGGATTACACCGTGGGACCTGACTGTGCATGGGATAGGTAAGAATAATTTTGCTTTTTTATTTTATTTTATTACAGGAAATGGTTTTTGCAGTAAAATAAAAGATGGTCAAAAACATGTGTCTTTATTTCATTAAAATGATTTTTAATTAAAGTGTGTGTGTTTTATTTTTTTTTTCATGCAATAGGATTAATAATTGATAGTTGTCTAATTGACAGCTCTCAATTATTAACCTGGCTTAAGGTCACCTTTCAATAGCAAGGTGGCTTTAACCCCATATTAAACCCATTCGCCACCGCTACAGGGCAATGGGAATAGACGGGCAAAGTGCCAGAAAGGGCGAATCTAATTATAGATTTGTCTTTCCTGGGGTGTCTGGGGGCAGATGTTAGTAGCCGGGGGGGGGGCAAAAATAATGGTCCCTCTCTGGGCTATTATTATCTGCCCCCACTCACTGGCTTTGTCTGTCTGGTTGCGAAAATAGGGCGGGAGCCCACGCATTTTTTTTTCAGCAATTTTACACCTCATATATATATATATACATGTCATTGAATTTGTGACACATATATATATATATATTTATATTTGTAGTTCATACACTTCTACATAGTATAATAGCCGCTAATTCAATTGCCGCTTTTGTGAAAATGCAGAACCCGACATGAAATGACACTTGGTGTACATAGGGTTAACCATGTCTTTTTATGTCCTTTGCTATCTAATTTGCACAAACAATTAAATCAGACTATGTGTGCAAAATTTCACACCTGTAGGGGTTAATTAAAGGTGTAAATTCGTAGCAAAAAGTCCGGTTTTTTTACAACGAATTTACACCTTTAATTAACCCCTACAGGTGTGAAATTTTGCACACATAGTCTGATTTAATTGTTTGTGCAAATCAGATAGCAAATGACATGAAAAGACATGGTTAACCCTATGTACACCAAGTGTCATTTCATGTCGGGTGCTTCTGTCTTTTCACTGAAGCCGGCTTTACCCGGCAATTGAATCAGAGGATATTTTACTATGTAGAAGTGTATAAACTATACATACATGTATATATATATGTCACAATGACATGTATATATATATATATATGTATTCTATGTGTGTATATTTAGTGTTTACAAGGAAAGAAAGAAAGAACATCTAGTTAAGTTCCTTGAGGGGTCTAGTTTACAAAATGTGGTCACTTGGGAGGTTTCTACTGTTTAGGCACATCAGGGGCTCTGCCCGCCCGCAGACCATTCCATCAAGTCGGCATTTCAAAGCATCACTACATCCCTTCCAAGCCCTGACGTGTGCCCAAACAGTGGTTCTCCCCCACATGTGAGGTACTAGCGTACTTAGGACAAATTAGACAACAACTTTTGGGTCCAATTTCTCCTGTAACCATTGTGAAAATAAAAAATAGGGGGCTAAATAATCATTTTTTGAGAAAAAAAAATGATTTTTTATTTTCACGGCTCTGCGTTATAAACTTTTGTGAAGCACCTGGGGGTTCAAAGTGCTCACTGTGCATCTGCATAAGTTCCTTAGGGGGTCTATTTCCAAAATGGGGTCATTTGTGGGGGAGCTCCAAAGTTTAGGCATACAGGGGCTCTCCAAACATGACATGGTGTCCGCTAACGACTGGAGCTAATTTTCCATTCAAAAAGTCAAATGGCGCTCCTTCCCTTCTGAGCCCTGCCGTGCGCCCAAACAGTGGTTTATGACCACATATGAGGTATCTGTGTACTCAGGAAAATTGCCCAACAAATTTTAGGATCCAATTTATACTGTTGCCCATGTGAAAATGAAAAAACTGAGGCTAAAAGAAAATTTTTGTGAAAAAAAAAAAGTACTTTCTTTTTTTTACGGATCAATTTGTGAAGCACTTGGGGGTTCAAAGTGCTCACTCTGCATCTAGATAAGTTCCTTGGGGGCTAGTTTCCAAAATGGGGTCACTTGTGGGGAGCTCCAATGTTTAGGCACACAGGGACTCTCAAATGCGACATGGCAACCGCTAAATATTCCAGCATATTTTCCATTCAAAAAGTCAAATGGCGCTCCTTCCCTTCTGAGCCCTGCCGTGCGCCCAAACAGTGGTTTATGACCACATATGAGGTATCTGTGTACTCAGGAGAAATTGCCCAACAAATTTTAGGATCCAATTTATACTTTTGCTCATGTGAAAATGAAAAAACTGAGGCTAAAAGAAAATTTTGTGAAAAAAAAAGTACTTTCTTTTTTTTACGGATCAATTTGTGAAGCACTTGGGGGTTCAAAGTGCTCACTCTGCATCTAGATAAGTTCCTTGGGGGATCTAGTTTCCAAAATGGGATCACTTGTGGGGGAGCTCCAATGTTTAAGCACACAGGGACTCTCCAAATGCGACATGGCAACCGCTAAATATTCCAGCATATTTTCCATTCAAAAAGTCAAATGGCGCTCCTTCCCTTCTGAGCCCTGCCGTGCGCCCAAACAGTGGTTTATGACCACATATGAGGTATCTGTGTACTCAGGAAAATTGCCCAACAAATTTTAGGATCCAATTTATACTGTTGCCCATGTGAAAATGAAAAAACTGAGGCTAAAAGAAAATTTTTGTGAAAAAAAAGTACTTTCTTTTTTACGGATCAATTTGTGAAGCACTTGGGGGTTCAAAGTGCTCACTCTGCATCTAGATAAGTTCCTTGGGGGGTCTAGTTTCCAAAATGGGGTCACTTGTGGGGGAGCTCCAATGTTTAGGCACACAGGGACTCTCCAAATGCGACATGGCAACCGCTAAATATTCCAGCATATTTTCCATTCAAAAAGTCAAATGGCGCTCCTTCCCTTCTGAGCCCTGCCGTGCGCCCAAACAGTGGTTTATGACCACATATGAGGTATCTGTGTACTCAGGAGAAATTGCCCAACAAATTTTAAGATCCAATTTATACTGTTGCCCATGTGAAAATGAAAAAAACTGAGGCTAAAAGAAAATTTTTGTGAAAAAAAAAGTACTTTCTTTTTTTTACGGATCAATTTGTGAAGCACTTGGGGTTCAAAGTGCTCACTCTGCATCTAGATAAGTTCCTTGGAGGGTCTAGTTTCCAAAATGGGGTCACTTGTGGGGGAGCTCCAATGTTTAGGCACACAGGGACTCTCCAAATGCGACATGGCAACCCTAAATATTCCAGCATATTTTCCATTCAAAAAGTCAAATGGCGCTCCTTCCCTTCTGAGCCCTGCCGTGCGCCCAAACAGTGGTTTATGACCACATATGAGATATCTGTGTACTCAGGAGAAATTGCCCAACAAATTTTAGGATCCATTTTATCCTGTTGCCCATGTGAAAATGAAAAAACTGAGGCTAAAAGAAAATTTTTTGTGAAAAAAAAAGTACTTTCTTTTTTTTAACGGATCAATTTGTGAAGCACCTGGGGTTCAAAGTGCTCACTCTGCATCTAGATAAGTTCCTTGGGGTCTAGTTTCCAAAATGGGGTCACTTGTGGGGGAGCTCCAATGTTTAGGCACACAGGGACTCTCCAAATGCGACATGGCAACCGCTAAATATTCCAGCATATTTTTCCATTCAAAAAGTCAAATGGCGCTCCTTCCCTTCTGAGCCCTGCCGTGTGCCCAAACAGTGGTTTATGACCACATATGAGGTATCTGTGTACTCAGGAGAAATTGCCCAACAAATTTTAGGGTCCATTTTATCCTGTTGCCCATGCAAAAATGAAAAAATTGATGCTAAAAGAAAAATTTTGTTGGAAAAATTAAAATGTCCATTTTTTCCTTCCACGTTGCTTTAGTTCCTGTGAAGCACCTGAAGGGTTAATAATCTTCTTGAATGTAGTTTTGAGTAGCTTGAGGGTGCAGTTTTTATAATGGTGTCACTTTTGGGTATTTTCTGCCATATAGACCCCTCAAAGTGACTTCAAATATGAGGTGGTCCCTAAAAAAAATGGTTTTGTAAATTTTGCTGTAAAAATGAGAAATCGCTGGTCAACTTTTAACCCTTATAACTTCCTAACAAAAAAAAATGTTGTTCCCAAAATTGTGCTGATGTAAAGTAGACATGTGGGAAATGTTATTTATTAACTATTTTGTGTCACATAACTCTCTGGTTTAACAGAATAAAAATTCAAAATTTGAAAATTGCGAAATTTTCAAAATTTTGGCCAAAGTTCCATTTTTTTCACAAACGCAAAAATTATCGACCTAATTTACCACTAACATGAAGCCCAATATGTCACGAAAAAACAATCTCAGAATCGCTAGGATCTGTTGAAGCGTTCCTGAGTTATTACCTCATAAAGGGACACTGGTCAGAATTGCAAAAAATGGCCAGGTCATTTAGGTTAAAATAGGCTGGGTCATGAAGGGGTTAAAGTCTAAATAAAACAATTTGTCATTTTCTGATGATCGCTTCCATTTGAAGGGTCTAGAATTCCTTCTATATCGTCCCCATTTCTGTGATCTGCTGCTCTTGGGGCCGGCGGGGTCGTCCTGGAGATCTGGGATTATCTCCATTGTGTTCTGAAGAGCAACGTCTAGGGCAGTCCATAGGAGACAAGAGAATAAATCATCCAATCACATCAGTGCTCGGGCGTCGGCCGCTCATCGATTCCTGGCTGGATGCCTGTCCCCCAGTGGTATCACCTTCATCCAAAGTGACAGACTGACGAAAACAATCAATGAGATGTCACCGAGGAGCCGCCGCTGTCACAGGTTACCAGGAATTATGTGTATAAATGCCACCTCAGCCCAAACGAGCACAGAATCCATTCCCGACACCCAACAGAGGCCTCAAAATCAACTCTTTGATGTCAGAAACCAATTTAAGAGCTTCTTAAATGTCAGGAGAAGTGAAGGCATCAAATCTCCACCACTGCAGGAGCGGACCCGAATCCCCACTCTAAGGAGCGCAAAATCCAGAAACTATAAATGTTAATGACCCTTTTAGGTTCAACTTTCAGATCTCTTGTTCTCGCAAAGAATAACAAGCAAGCGGGGCACCGATAATTAATTCCAGATCTCCAGGCGGACGCTCACTCTCCACCGCACGAGCAGGATGAATATTAATAATGCGCCCTTCTATCGAGGAGCAGTTTTGATCTCCAGATAATCCTGATTCAAGGAGAAGCTTTCTGATCTTCTCTTGTATTTTACTTGTAAGGAGCTGAGGCTCCTCTATTCATGATCAAATGGAGCTAATAATACATGTACAGGTAGAAATGGAGAGTACAGTATATCAGGGAGGCGGACAGAACCCAGCGTCAATCAGAAGAACAGGCACGCTGTACATACATTACTGATCCTGAGCATCCTGTATTATACCCCAGAGCTGCACTCACTATTCTGCTGGTGCAGTCATATGTACATACATTACTGATCCTGAGTTACATGCTGTATTATACTCCAGAGCTGCACTCACTATTCTGCTGGTGCAGTCACTGTGTACATGCATTACTGATCCTGAGTTACATCCTGTATTATACTCCAGAGCTGCACTCACTATTCTGCTGGTGCAGTCACTGTGTACATACATTACATTACTGATCCTGAGTTACATCCTGTATTATACCCCAGAGCTGCACTCACTATTCTGCTGGTGCAGTCACTATGTACATACATTACTGATCCTGAGTTACATGCTGTATTATACTCCAGAGCTGCACTCACTATTCTGCTGGTGCAGTCACTGTGTACATGCATTACTGATCCTGAGTTACATCCTGTATTATACTCCAGAGCTGCACTCACTATTCTGCTGGTGCAGTCACTGTGTACATACATTACATTACTGATCCTGAGTTACATCCTGTATTATACCCCAGAGCTGCACTCACTATTCTGCTGGTGCAGTCACTGTGTACATACATTACATTACTGATCCTGAGTTACATCCTGTATTATACTCCAGAGCTGCACTCACTATTCTGCTGGTGCAGTCATGTGTAAAACATTACATTACTGTCCTGAGTTACATCCTGTATTATCCTCCAGAGCTGCACTCACTATTCTGCTGGTGCAGTCACTGTGTACATACATTACATTACTGATCCTGAGTTACATCCTGTATTATACCCCAGAGCTGCACTCACTATTCTGCTGGCGCAGTCACTGTGTACATACATTACATTACTGATCCTGAGTTACATCCTGTATTATACTCCAGAGCTGCACTCACTATTCTGCTGGTGCAGTCACTGTGTACATACATACATTACTGATCCTGAGTTACATCCTGTATTATACTCCAGAGCTGCACTCACTATTCTGCTGGTGCAGTCACTGTGTACATACATTATATTACTGATCCTGAGTTACATCCTGTATTATACTCCAGAGCTGCACTCACTATTCTGCTGGTGCAGTCACTGTGTACATACATTACATTATTGATCCTGAGTTACATCCTGTATTATAACCCCAGAGCTGCACTCACTATTCTGCTGGTCAGCCACTGTGTACATACATTACATTACTGATCCTGAGTTACATCCTGTATTATACTCCAGAGCTGCACTCACTATTCTGCTGGTCAGCCACTGTGTACATACATTACATTACTGATCCTGAGTTACATCCTGTATTATACTCCAGAGCTGCACTCACTATTCTGCTGGTGCAGTCACTGAGTACATACATTACATTACTGATCCTGAGTTACATCCTGTATATACTCCAGAGCTGCACTCACTATTCTGCTGGTGCAGTCCACTGAGTACATACATTACATTACTGATCCTGTGTGACATCCTGTATTATACTCCAGAGCTGCACTCACTATTCTGCTGGTGCAGTCACTGTGTACATACACTACTAATCCGGAGTTACATCCTGTATTATACTCCAGAGCTGCACTCACTATTCTGCTGGTGCAGTCACTGTGTACATACATTACATACTGATCCTGAGTTACATCCTATATTATACTCCAGAGCTGCACTCACTATTCTGCTGGTGCAGTCACTGTGTACATACATTACATTACTGATCCTGAGTTACATCCTGTATTATACTCCAGAGCTGCACTCACTATTCTGCTGTGCAGTCACTGTGTACATACATTACATTACTGATCCTGAGTTACATCCTATATTATACTCCAGAGCTGCACTCACTATTCTGCTGGTGCAGGTCACTGTGTACATACATTTACATTACTGATCCTGAGTTACCTCCTGTAGATCTTTTATTATAAAAGTGAAAAACAACAATAATAATAACAGAAACAAAACAAATATATAAACCAGAAAATAATCCATATACTGAACACTGGTCCAGCCGCTCATTCTCTCCTCACACTCATATTATAATATACAGAATAATAACTGACATTAAATACTTTAACCTTCTGGTCCGGTCACCAAACAAAGTAATAATAAATAAATGAAATAAACAATAGCAAACAAAACTATATACATACATTTTTTTTTTCATTTTAAATAAAATAACCATAAACTATACAAATATATACAATATTAAGTTACTGACCACCCCACACTCAAGCCCACCATTCCCAACCCCCACACTGACCTGAGAGCTGGTCCTGCATCTCATGCCTCAGTCCATGTCCAACGTCCACAGGCCAGATCAGGCAGTGCCAGTTCTCCCCCAAACACCCTGGTGTCCCATAGTCCCACAAGATAAACCCACCTCCCCCCCTTTTCCCGCCACCCAACCTAACACCTACACCCACATCTATACCTCTATATACAATATATACAGAAAAACACTGCAATAAACACAAATCACAAAGCCCAAGTTCGGCGCCTGCAGCCCTACATCACTGTATAATCAAACAAAACAAAAATCTACAGTGTCAGCAGCAGCCCACCACCAGGAAAGGAGATGACCAGACTAGGGCACACTAAAAGAAAAGCCCCTCCAGAGGAGAGCGGCCCTACGTGTGCCCAGTCTCTCATACTCCAGAGAGCGCACCTTCACCAGGTCACCGAGTATGGGCCTTATCACATCGTCCACTGGGAGGATTTTCCATTGCGTCGAGACTAAGCACCGTGCGTTCCACGTGTGATACCTAACCACTGCGCTAACTAGAAATAAGGTGCAGCGGTCCCGACCACCAAGGTCTCCGAATGCTCCATAGGCCCATTCCGCATAGGAGAGACTGGCCAGCCAAGACCAGCCAATGGAGGTGCCCACCCTGTTGTACACCTCTGTGTTGAAGGGGCAACGAAGCAGGAAATGGTCCATGCTTTCCAGCACGGTACCACAATGCTCCCGAGGACAATTCCTGTCCTCAGAGCTCCTACACTTCAGATTGTCCCTCACACACAGTTTCCCATGGAAGCAGCGCCAAGCCAAGTCCCAAAACTTCGAGGGGATCCTGATAGAATTCAAAAGATGCAAACCCACCCCAAGATCCCGGCTTGGGCAGTCCCTGAGCGCCAGAGGCCTCTGGAAATGGGTCAACAGAACCCCGTTGTCAAGGAGTTTCCTTGGCAGAGTCCTGATCTCCCACATTCCCAGACCCCACCGGCGAATTACCTTCAGAACCAAGGTAGTGTAAGCCGGAAGATGTCCATGCGGTGTGCGAAGATCCTTCACTTGCCCTCCTGTCTCCCATTCCTGGAAGAAAGGCTGAAACCATCCCCTACAGGAGAATACCCACGGAGGAGCCCTCTCTTTCCAGAGGTTTGCAATATTGATCTTAATGAAGGTATCCACAAGGAATACAACAGGGTTGACCATACCCAACCCTCCTAGTCTCCTCGTACGGTAAGTAACCTCCCTCTTGACCAGGTTCAGTCTATTCCCCCATAATAGTTGGAAGAACAAACTGTAGACCCGAGTCCAGAGAGACTCCGGCAAGATGCACACACTGCCCAGATAAATCAGTAAAGGGAGCAGAAAAATATTTAGACTTGAGAGTCCTCAGTGGTTGATACCTTTTAATGGCTAACTGAAAAGATGGTAACAAATTGCAAGCTTTCGAGACTACGCAGGTCTCTTCATCAGGCAAAGACTAAAACAAAAACTGAAGAATCACATATTTATACACAAGAGGACACAGGAATAATGCAATAGGTAAGACAGGTGACGTGAAGCAGAACTGTCATTATGGCAGAAGGATGAACATAAATATGACTAGTTCATAGATAAGGAGTGAAAGTTTTATTACCCTCTGATTAGGGTCTGGTATTGTGTTGTGATGACCCTAAAAGGTCAGGGAAGCAGATTCCTTAATTGTTGTAAAAAATATTTAGACTTGAGAGTCCTCAGTGGTTGATACCTTTTAATGGCTAACTGAAAAGATGGTAACAAATTGCAAGCTTTCGAGACTACGCAGGTCTCTTCATCAGGCAAAGACTAAAACAAGAACTGAAGAATCTTCAGTTTTTGTTTTAGTCTTTGCCTGATGAAGAGACCTGCGTAGTCTCGAAAGCTTGCAATTTGTTACCATCTTTTCATTTAGATATTAAAAGGTATCAACCACTGAGGACTCTCAAGTCTAAATATTTTTCTATCTACTGGCTAACACGGTACGAAGATACACATGTTTCCTATATTAATTGTTGTAGAAATACATAAAATTCTGGGATATATTCATCCCAGCACTAAGAGTGTCAAAGGTCATCATAAGTTTATATTCCCAGACTTTTCTATCCTTCTCAGATTTGAAGTTAGATTTTAATATAAGTAATTCCATATCCGTCATGCTATGACCGGGCATACAAAAGTGTTTTGCCACAGGTAAATCCATTCTCCTTTCTCTTATTGTGTGGCGATGAGAATTCATCCTTGTTCTCAGTTTTTGCCCGGTCTCCCCCACATACAGACCCCCAGTTGGACATTTAGTACATATAATTAGGTACACCACATTAGATGTGATGCAGCTGAAAGTACCTGGTATCTTGTAGTCCTGATGGGAGTTGGGGATCTTTATCCTGTCCGTGGTCATTATAGATGTACAGGTTTTGCATTTCTTTTGTTTGCAAGGAAAGGTACCTGCAGCTGTTGGGGAGGACAGGGAGCTTCTGACAATGATGCTTCTTAGATTTGGGGGCTGCCTAAAACATAGTAGTGGGGGGTCTGGAAATATGGATTGTAATCGGGCATCTTTTTGTAGTAAAGGTTGTAGTTTCCGTGCAGCAGGTAAGTTTTGATCAGGTTTACCCTTTCCCTTAGGGTCAAAGACCAACCCTTCCATTGGTTCACCTTCTGAGTGGCGATCTCTAGCCTGCTGTCCCAAATTTATTTGGGGTAATCCCCCTGGCCAAATTCGATGCTAAGGACTTTTGCAGAGACTTTGGGTCCTGGGTGTCCGGGAGATCAAAACCAGGATCTCCTCCTCCCAGCCAGAGACTCTCACACTTATCCCGGTTGATCTTGGACCCGGATGCCTCAGAGTAGCGATCTACCTCTGACATCAGCCATCCTGCCTCCTCATAAGAGGAAACAAAAATGGTGACATCATCGGCATATGCCACCACCTTCAGAGTGGCTTCCGGTGCTGCCCGGTCCATCCCGATCCCGGCCAGCGGTCCACGCTCCACCTTCCTAAGAAGTGGGTCAATCGCAAACACGTACAGCAGCTGGCTCAAGGGACAACCCTGGCGAACACCAGATCCAACCTCAAAAGAGCTGCCAATCCAACCGTTCACAAGCGGGAAACTCTCTGCCCCACCGTACAAGGTCTTAAGCCAATCAACAAACCCCCCCGGCCAGGAAAGCTGACATCTCATCCCAATCAAGATCCCTCTTCCCCAAGAGGTGCGAGTAGAAGGATCTGACGACCTCCAGGATCCCTGATCTGGTTCGCCTCAGGGACCCCGTAGTGTCGATCAGTCCTGTAACCACTTTACTATTTACTGACATCTTGCAGTTTCTGTAAGGGTCGGGCGAGCGGTACTTCCCGTAATCCCTCTCAAAACCAAAGATGCGTGTCTATCATACTGACACCTCATAAGCAAAGATTTCACTCTGGAGATCTCCTCACGGCTACCTCCATTTGAGACAAGATGCTCGAGTTTCCTCCTCAGACCCTGATACAGGCGGTACCTGCTCAGACTTCTGAGGCTCGAGTGCTGGCAGAAGAATCTCGCAACCCTTTTCTTGAACATCTCCCACCACTCTGACTTACTACTACAAAGATCCAGTAAGGGTACCTGGCTCTGAAGAAAATCCTCAAAGGACTGTCTTATCTCCGCTTCTTCCAAGAGAGACGAATTGAGCCTCCAAAAGCCTCTTCCCATCCGGAGGGTTTCTGTAACATTCAGAGAAAACAAAATTAAACAGTGGTCGGAGAACTCCACCTCAACAAGACACTGCTGAAGAGACAGCTTCCTCCTTTAAATAAAACCTATCTATTCTGGAACTACAGTTACCTCTATGATAGTCTAACCCCTCGTGGCCTGGGGTGTGCCGGATGTGGACATCCACCAGGCGAGCCTCACTAGCTATACTATTCAGGGCGACGCTATCATAAGTCAGCTTATCTCTGGAACCTCCTCTATCGCGGGGCCTCGTGACAGCATTGAAGTCCCCTCCAAAGACAACTTGCCGACTTGTAAAAAGGTAGGGCTTGATCCTCATAATGAGACATTTCCGGTCCCACTTAGATTGGGGACCATAGATGTTAATGAGCCGGAGCTCTTGTCCCTTCATGAGGACATCTAAGATCAGGCACCTCCCCATTTCTAACTCAATAACCCGTCGGCATTCCACCGCTGCGGTAAAAAGGACCGCCACTCCGCTATATGGCTCGGCCGCAAGAGACCAATAGGAGGGCCCGAGTCTCCACTCCCTCTTAGCCTTAAACACGTCGGCCATGTTCGGCAGCCTGGTCTCTTGCAAAAAGAAAATGTCAGCTTCAACCCGGCTGAGAAAATCAAAGGCCGCAAATCTAGCTGTATTTGACTTTATGCTGGCGACATTAATGGACGCCAGCGTCAACGGAGTGGGTACCGCCATCATTGGTGATTGAGTTAAATGGCTTTCTTCTTCCCACTCCCCTTATTCTCTGCCTCAGAGGAGGAATCCTTCCCCCTCTTTAATGACACAGAGGTGTCCATTCCCTCGTGTTTTTCCTGTTTATCGTCCTCGTCTCCGGACTCTGAGCCAGTCCCTCCCTTACATCCCTAGAAGAAGGAGACTCGGCACCCCCTGTAAGCCCTGCAGAAGCCGGAACCTCACCCTCAGATTCATCCTCAGAGGAAGAGATGTTCTCCAGGGCTTGGAACCGGTTAGAAAGACCAACCAAAGGGGAGTCAGTTTTTCCTTCCTTAGGTACCTTAGTCAGAGCGGAGATGTTTTATCTCCCTTCTTTCTCTTCTTTTTGGTGCCGAGCTTACGGTTGTTCTCTAGCCACAGCCTATTATCCTCATCCATACTTTCATAATGGGAGGATTCCGAGGCAGTGGCGCTCTCCTCCCTGTGGATCCTCCTGATCTCCTCATCCAACTCATCATCCCTCGGGGCCTCAGCTGCAAGACTGGCGTCCAGGACAGGGGCCGCCCTAGTAGCCCGGGGCTCGCCCAGCTCCCTCTCCTGTCTGCGCTTTGTCTAGACGCCTCAGCTGGGCAGGCGTCTTTTTATTGCTTTTCCTCCTTGGCCCCTCAGCTCCCTCACCCCTGCTAGTCCCTTCCCCAGCAGAATCAGCCTCACGGCTTTCTCCTACCGGAGTCACGACTGCATTAGCGAAGGAGCGAGGACAACGGTTGAATGGGTGACCTAAGTCACCACACAGGTGGCACCTAATCACAACACAAGATGCAGCAAGATGGCCGACATCCCCACACAATGCACATTTCTGCACAGTGCAGTTTGCACTAAAGTGTGTGGGGTCGCCGCACTTGTGACAGAGCTTCGGTTGCCCCTGGTAGAAGACCTGGATACGATCCCTACCCAGGAAGGCAGATGATGGAATGTGGGCAACCGTACCACCTGAACGCTTAAGTTTTACCATAAACGTCCAGGCCCCTGACCAGATACCAAACTCATCACGGTTCTTCTTTGGCATTTCCACCACCTCTCCATATCGGCCAAGCCACGTCATGATGTCATAGCAAGAAAGAGACTCGTTACAAGTTATCACGGTCACTTTCTTGACTTGGTTTTGGCGAGACACCACCTGAATGGCAAAGTCTCGCCAGCCGGGCTCATTTTTTGCCAACTCATAATTCGACCAGAAGAGCTCAAGCCCCTCCGGCCGAACAAAGCTGACATCAAACTCAGGCGTGGAATAGGGATGTATCAAGGCATAGATGTCAATCGCCTTGAAGCCCATCTTCAGCAGGAGCTCCACAACCTTAGACCTTGGAGGACACGCATCATTGCCCCTCCACCGAAGACGGACCACATTCCTACGCACACTACCCGGCCCGGCTGTTGGGAGGGACCACACTGTATCCCCACCGTTTTGCTCTCGGAAGGCCCCGAGGCCATGCCTCTCTATCCAGAAGGATAGATCAACCTCTCGACCCTCTACCATTAGTGATCTCTCCCCCTTCTTTAGAGCCCCCAGGAGACACCGTTGCAACATGCCGTCTCCAGAGCCCGAAGACGAGGAGGATGCCCTACTTTCCCCGGAGGTGACAGTGGCATAACTCCTCATGGGTTCTGCCACCACCGGGGGGGCAACCGGACCAGTGATCACATCCACACCAACAGTCTCACCATTAACCACCTCCATAACACCCTCACCCTCCACCAAACCAGCAGCCACACCACTAGGGAGAGAATTTTCCACATTCGTACCCCCCACCACATTCACTCCTGCTGGACCAGTGACTCCAGGGGGCGAAATTTTAACCTCCGCATCATCAGGCACAAGGGGCTCAGTCTCCTCCACATCACTTGAGGCAACCTCACCCCTGGTCTTGCGTGCACCCTCCGCATCATCAGTTGATATTTTCCGCTGCTTTTCTGCTGGTATCAGGCGCCGCTGATCCTTAGCTGCTATGAGGCGCCGCTGATCCTTTATATCAGGATCTTGTTGACCAGTGGCGCCAACACAAAAAAGAACTTTGGGAGGATCGGTACTCGCAGCCCCGGCAACCCCCTCACACTGCCGCCGCTTCTCAACTAAGTGATCAGCGGCAACAGCATTCAGGGGCGCCGAGGCTACCGGAACTGCCCCCGACACTGGGCAGCTCCCCCCTCCCACTGAGGAGCGCACCACAGTATCGTGGCGTGACCGTTCGCCCGCCGCCGGGCCGCCCTCACTGTCCAGCCTCTCGGCTGATGCACCTGCTGCTACGTCCCTGCTACTACAAGCAGAGACGGAGCTCGGCGCCTCGCTACCGTGCTTTGTAATCTCCCCGCGCCTTTGCACCGGATCCACAGCAGAACCCGGGCTGGGCTGGGCAACGGAGCTTATACAGCGAGCTGACCCTGCAGCCGACTCAGGGGGTACAGGGAGGGGGGCATATACATAGCTTACCGCTTCCTGCAGCTTGGGCTTGGTGGTCTTTGCCTTTTTCTTCCGGCCCCCAGGTGCCTCCTCTGGTAAATCGTCACCAAGATGGAAATTCTGAAGGCACACTGGGGACTCCAGGAGCTTGATCTCCGCCATTAGCGCCCCTCCCTGGCCGCTGTTGTCACTGTCCTCCCAGAGTCAGCAGGACTGCGACCAGATGTTAATGTCGCCTGTCCTGCAGGGAGCTCGCTGCACGTTGCCTGCGGGTGACTTTGCAAGCTGCCAGGCGGGACTTTCTGCTGGTCATCATCATCATCATCATCCACCTGGCTCTCAGGCTGCAGCCCCATCTGCCTTTGCTCTCTGTTATCAGCCATTTCTCTGAATCTGTCTTCATTAATTAGTTTTTCTTTAAAGGGACCACTCTTCTCTCTTATGAAGGCTTTCCTTACCTCCAGCTCATTAATGTCAAGCTTTAGTCTCTTTACCTCCTCCTGGAGCTGATTCTTCCTGGCTTTGGAGGAACCTGCAGCTTTGGCACTTGTGCAGCGCAGCTCCTCCTGGAGCCTCCTGATGGTCTTACTCGCGTCTTCATACTCACGGAGGTGGCTCATGACCGGGAGGCATAGGTGGACACAGACTCCCGGGGTCTCTGCAGCGCCCAACCCTCCTCAGTGAGGTTGGCCTCACCTCCCTGAGCACTCAGCTTTCCTCCGGAAGGACTGCCATCTTGCACGCTGCTGGCAGGCTTCTCCTCCATGTTGGATGCCTTGCGGCTTCTCTGGGTTTCTGCAGACTTGGGAGGAGTAGGAGCCACATTGCTGCGACTCCTGGTGGAGCGTCTCACCCCCAAGTCCTCTGATGTGCAGGCCGGTTGCTGGTTTCTTCTGCCCTCCGCCGGCCTGGCCCGGGAAACAGAAGCCTGGGACTTGGCTCCTTCACTCATCCCAGGAAACCCACTCCTCCCTGGGTAGGAGAGAGCAGGTCCCTGGGTGGAGAGGTGGTGGTTCTCTGGAGGTCAGGAGCACACAGCAGGATCACTGTCGACCGCACCCACAATCACCAGAATGAGCAGCAGCTGAACAGAGCTGCACTCACTATTCTGCTGGTGCAGTCACTGTGTACATACATTACTGATCCTGAGTTACATCCTGTATTATACTCCAGAGCTGCATTCACTATTCTGCTGGTGCAGTCACTGTGTGCATACATTACATTACTGATCCTGAGTTACATCCTGTATTATACCCCAGAGCTGCACTCACTATTCTGCTGGTGCAGTCACTGTGTACATACATTACATTACTGATCATGAGTTACATCCTGTATTATACCCCAGAGCTGCAATCACTATTCTGCTGGTGCAGTCACTGTGTACATACATTACATTACTGATCCTGAGTTACATCCTGTATTATACCCCAGAGCTGCACTCACTATTCTGCTGGTGCATTCACTGTGTACATACATTACATTACTAATCCTGAGTTACATCCTGTATTATACTCCAGAGCTGCTCTCACTATTCTCCTGGTGCAGTCACTGTGTACATACATTACATTACTAATCCTGAGTTACATCCTGTATTATACTCCAGAGCTGCACTCACTATTCTGCTGGTGCAGTCACTGTGTACATACATTACATTACTGATCCTGAGTTACATCCTGTATTATACTCCAGAGCTGCACTCACTATTCTGCTGGTGCAGTCACTGTGTACATACATTACATTACTGATCCTGAGTTACACCTGTATTATACTCCAGAGCTGCACTCACTATTCTGCTGGTGCAGTCACTGTGTACATACATTACATTACTGATCCTGAGTTACATCCTGTATTATACTCCAGAGCTGCACTCACTATTCTGCTGGTGTGGTCACTGTAC
Source organism: Oophaga sylvatica (assembly GCA_033576555.1). Taxonomy (NCBI): domain Eukaryota; kingdom Metazoa; phylum Chordata; class Amphibia; order Anura; family Dendrobatidae; genus Oophaga; species Oophaga sylvatica. The sequence goes on from JARQOD010011096.1 coordinate 20,732, forward strand.
ATACATTACATTACTGATCCTGAGTTACATCCTGTATTATACCCAGAGCTGCACTCACTATTCTGCTGGTGCAGTCACTGTGTACTACATTACATTACTAATCCTGAGTTACATCCTGTATTATACCCAGAGCTGCACTCACTATTCTGCTGGTGCAGTTACTGTGTAATACATACATTACTGATCCTGAGTTACATCCTGTATTATACTCCAGAGCTGCACTCACTATTCTGCTGGTACATCACTGTATACATTACATTACTGATCCTGAGTTACATCCTGTATTATACTCCAGAGCTGCACTCACTATTCTGCTGGTGTGCACTGTACATACATTACATTACTGATCCTGAGTTACATCCTGTATTATACTCCAGAGCTGCACTCACTATTCTGCTGGTGCAGTCACTGTTACATACATTACATTACTGATCCTGAGTTACATCTGTATTATACTCCAGAGCTGCACTCACTATTCTGCTGGTGCAGTCACTGTGTACATACATTACATTACTGATCCTGAGTTACATCTTGTATTATACTCCAGAGCTGCACTCACTATTCTGCTGGTGTAGTCACTGTGTACATACATTACATTACTGATCCTGAGTTACATCCTGTACTATACCCCAGAGCTGCACTCACTATTCTGCTGGTGCAGTCACTGTTACATACATTACATTACTGATCCTGAGTTACATCCTGTATTATACTCCAGAGCTGCACTCACTATTCTGCTGGTGCAGTCACTGTGTACATACATTACATTACTGATCCTGAGTTACATCCTGTATTATACTGCAGAGCTGCACTCACTATTCTGCTGGTGCAGTCATTTGTACATACATTACATTACTGATCCTGAGTTACATCCTGTATTATACTCCAGAGCTGCACTCACTATTGCTGGTGTGGTCACTGTACATACATTACATTACTGATCCTGAGTTACATCCTGTATTATACCCCAGAGCTGCACTCACTATTCTGCTGAGCAGTCACTATGTACATACATTACATTACTGATCCTGAGTTACATCCTGTATTATACTCCAGAGATGCACTCACTATTCTGCTGGTGCAGTCATGTGTACATACATTACATTACTGATCCTGAGTTACATCCTGTATTATACCCCAGAGCTGCACTCACTATTCTGCTGGTGCAGTCACTGTGTACATACATTACATTACTGATCCTGAGTTACATCCTGTATTATACTCCAGAGCTGCACTCACTATTCTGCTGGTGCAGTCACTGTGTCCATACATTACATTACTGATCCTGAGTTACATCCTGTATTATACCCCAGAGCTGCACTCACTATTCTGCTGGTGCAGTCACTGTGTACATACATTACTGATCCAGAGTTACATCCTGTATTATACCCAGAGCTGCACTCACTATTCTGCTGGTGCAGTCACTGTGTACATACATTACATTACTGATCCTGAGTTACATCCTGTATTATACTCCAGAGCTGCACTCACTATTCTGCTGGTGCAGTCACTGTGTATATACATTACATTACTGATCCTGAGTTACATCCTGTATTATACCCCAGAGCTGCACTCACTATTCTGCTGGTGCAGTCACTGTGTCCATACATTACATTACTGATCCTGAGTTACATCCTGTATTATACTCCAGAGCTGCACTCACTATTCTGCTGGTGCAGTCACGTGTAACATACATTACTGATCCAGAGTTACATCCTGTATTATACCCCAGAGCTGCACTCACTATTCTCCTGGTGCATTCACTGTACATACATTCTTGTGGGGTCACATACTCATTTGTCTCGATCTCTCGGCTCACAGTAAGGAGCTGATAATGGAGGTGACTCGCGCCGTTGTCTCCTGTGTATGAGCAGCTGTAGCAGTAAATTCGCAGACACAGGGGAGCAGCAGAGTGATCAGGATGAGCACAAGCTGATAATAATCGATGGTGTAATAACAGGATTACAAATGACTTTTTAATATCACACAGGTGCGGGTGCCCTGACGCGCGCTCAGCTCTGCTCCACACAATGATAAAGCTCTTTATGTATTGTAGGGGCCACAACCATCGAGAAGTACGACCTGAGGACCAACAGCTGGATCCAGGTCAGCACCATGAATGGTCGGCGCCTGCAGTTCGGGGTGGCTGTGATCGATAACAAGCTGTATGTGGTTGGAGGACGAGACGGACTGAAGACCTCAAACACTGTGGAGTGCTTCAACCCCATCAACAAAGCGTGGACAATTATGCCCCCGATGTCGACCCACCGGCACGGCCTGGGTATGAGCGCGTCACTGAGACATCACACTAACAGATTACCCCGAGGGTGAAAGGACCCGACTCAAGGGAGAACGGGATCAAAACGGGACTTATTGTAATTAATCTGCTGTGACAGATAATGATGACAATATCTCGGCTTTTATCACAGTGCAGAGATTAATGGCTGCAGGTCACTGACCGGGAGAGCTTCTCTCAGGACAATTATAGAAGTCAGTTGTGAGACCACTAGAGCTGATTTCACACAGCCTTCCTGACATGTTTCGCCATGACCAGCTTCATCAGGGACTTAATGATGTGTCACACTGACAGCCCATAATCCTGAAACAAAACCTCTAACAAAAAGGATATCCATGATTGGCTATGGCCGTTTATGCTTATGTCCATCTTATGACATCACTGTGGGGATAACTAATAGTTTTGTATGGAGGTACGTCACACGGTCCACGGCGATAGCAGGCCAATCGCCAAGCCAGGATTGTGATGATGTCACATGCTCAGGTCCTGTGAACCGGAGACCACATTCAGTCCCATTCTATTATTGCTGTGATACTGTGGTCTCCGGCCAGTGACCTGCAGCCATTAGTCTAGGCAGGAGATATATCAGCTTTAGGAGAGGAGTGACACAGAAATGCTGCACTGTGATAAAAGCCGCGATATTGTCATCTTTATCTGTCACAGCTTATTGATTACAATACACGTTTCAGTCCCGTTCTCCCCGGAGTCGGGTCCTTTCACCCTCGGGGTCATCTGCTTCATGACTTCTCATCGCTGGAGAGTTTTGTAGACACTCAGTTTTCTGTCATCACTTAGACAATATACTGAGACTTAAACCTCTGCAGCCTGTCTATGTGACTGCAGACGGCCGGATCGTGACAGTGCGCCATGTGCGCTCTATGAGGAGTCTCCTGAATATCAGATTGTAATCCACTTCTCTTAACGTTTTGCTGAGAATCTAGTAGGCATTTATGTCACATCACTGCTCACTCTCATGGCGAGTACAGGGGGATCGTGACACTGGCAGCGGTGCACCCTGTGATGGTTCGGAAGTCTACTGCTTAGCTGATGTATCTAAGCCCAGAATGTGTTATATTGCCTGCTGAGCTGCTGCGCATAATCCTACTATGTGTCATACTGACGGCTGAGATGTATATTTAGGTCTATCGAGTGATACCGTCTGCTGAACGGCTTATCTATCCCTACCCTGTGTGATACTGACTGCT
>JARQOD010011097.1:0-24758 GCA_033576555.1 Oophaga sylvatica
ATGGGGGGCCCAAAAATTTAAATAATCTACCGACTGTAGCAATACCCTAAAATGTAACCTCCATAAAAGAATCTGCCTATTTTTTGGGTCATTAAAAAATATGGTGATTAGAATTAAGCGATTACAATTAAACCAAAATTTTCCAAAAAATTTGATTTGTTTTGTGTTTTAAATTAAAAAAAAATAAATGCCTCTAATTGTGTAAAACACTTAAATTCTTCTGAAGTAAACGAAACTTTTTTTCCCCCTTTTTAATGCAAACCCCCCTTTTTCACAAAGACATCAACCTACTGGTTAGGGGAAAATTGATAAAAAGCATGGTAAGGGCAGTTTTTTTAAACCCCACACACAGCTTTTAGTTTTGTAAGTTACTTATGTGTAAAATACCCAAAAATATGTTTTATCGAGATAAAGCAAGTTTTGCGCCCATTTTTTAGGACTGAAAGTCCCCCTTTGGGGGCCTTTACTCGCATTTTAAAGGGGGGGGGGGGGCGGGGGGGGGAAAGTGGGGCGCCAAAATTACTCACCCCCCGGGGGGGGTCTTGCCCCCCTTCCCCCATTTTTTTCCCCAGCGCCTTGTTCAGAGGTACAGGGCCCCCTCATTAAAGTCATGCTTTTTCCCCCCCCCCTTTCCCTGCCGCTCTTTTTCCTTTTCCGTCCTCTGACTGGGGCTTTCAGGTCAGGGGCGGGGGGTTTTTAGGCGCTCCCCCCCCCCTGAACTTCCACCCAGAGCCAGGAAAAAAATTTGGGGTGGAACTAGGGAAGGGGGAATTCCCCAGTGCCAGTGTCCTGGCCAGTGGTGACCCCGGGGCACCTTGCCCCCTTTAGCGTGTCAGTGTCCCCCCCCCCCCAGTACCTGGCAACTTCCCCCGTGACGAGAGGTGTTTGAAATTTTTTTTTTTATTTGCGCAAAAAGGGGTCACTCACAACCTTTATGGGCAGCATATGAGGATATCTAGGGGAGATTTATGGGGCCAAACCCTTTTTTGGGGCGCATAGGGGGGCCTATTCTATGGAGCATTTTTGGGGGCCCAAAACCTTTAGGGGCAGCAAGGGGGGATATTTATGGAGGATCTTTTGGGCCAAAAATTTATGGAACACTATGGGGCATAATTATGGGCTTTTTGGGGGGGCCAAAAAACCTTTTTTGGAGAGCATATGGGGCCTTTCTAGGACCTTTTTGGGGCCATAAACCTTTATGGGCGCTAGGGGGATATTCTATGGGGGTCTTTTGGGGCCAAAAACCCTTTTTGGAGAGATATGGGGTTAACCTATGGAGCATTTATGGGGCCATAACCAAAAATTTAACCATAGGGGCATTCTAGGGGGGTCTTTTGGGGCCACTTTTTAACCTTTGTGCAGCATTTATGGGGTGTATTTTTTATGGGAAATTTTTATGGGGGCCCTCATGAATGAATGGACATTTATGGGGCTCCCGGTAAATATGGTTTCAAAAAAAAATTTAAAACACTGATGTCGCTTTTTAAATTTTTTTTTCTATCTATTTTTATTTTTAAAATTTTCCCCGTATGCCGCTTTCCCAAACCTAGGCTTACTCGGTCAAAAAAGTTTTCCCATTTTTTGTGGCAAAATTGGGGCCTCGGATTATACCGGGTCGGTTAAAAACCCCAGTATTAGGGTTTCCCCTTTTTTTGGGGAAAAAGAGGCAAAAAATTGGGTTTTGGGTTTTTCCCCCAAAAAAAAGGGCAGGCAACAAAAGAAGGCAGGGCATTTTCATAAAAGTTGGTTGAAAAAATGTTTCCTGTTTTGGGGTATAAATTTAGTTTTAGCACTTTGTAAGCAAAGAAGAAATTTATCATAAAATGGTGTTCCGCTTTTTCTTTTAAATGTTATATGTTTATGATAGATGCCACACCCCCCCCCCCCAAAATTTTTGGACAGTTGGCAAGTGACATTGCTGTGGGTATTAGGGGATCCCCCCAAAACTGTGCCTGCACCTTTTGCTTTTGGGGCTGGTTTTTATTTTTTTGTTCACATGGGGGTTAGAACCCCAAAAAAAATTTTCTAAAAAAAATTTCCAAATCCCCAAAAAAAGGCTAATACGTCATACCCTTTTATTACCTAGGAAAATTACCCATTCTTAAATCACGCTGCAGTGTGAAAACCCAAATATGCACAGCCAAAAAAAACCCTGAGAAATTAAGGGGCCCCCCATGCGTTTAACACTTAAAGGTTTGTTGTATAGAAGGGGGTTTTCTAGAAACTCCCTTTCGTATTGAATCCTAAACAAAACAAATATTATAAAAAAATACATATCAAAGTCCAAAAACCCTTTTTTTTTCTTAATAACTGGTTTTTTTACAAATTTTTACCCAAAAGTAAATTAACATTTTAATTTTTTTCAAAAATGTACTTGTAAAGTATAAAAAAAAGCTCAAATCTTGTTTCTAAATAGCTAAAAAGATTTTTGTAAGGAAAATTTAAAAAAACAGATGAACATAAAAACTGAAAAAAGTACAGGACCCCAAAACAAAATAAAGTATTTTTTAAAATTTTAAAAAAATATATTTTATTGTTTTGTTTTAAATTTTCCGTTTCTAAACTAAATTATGAAGAAAAAATATTTCGAAATTTTTTTTTTAAATTTTAAAGAAAAAGACGATAAGGGGGGGAAAAAAAGTTAAAACGTGGGAATATGTTGCGCTATATAAAAAAAAAAAAAAAAAAAAAAAGATCTTCGAATTTTAATTTATCAGCTTAAGGGTTTTTAAAAATTTAAACACTTTTTCCCCTGAAATTTTTTTTTAAAAACAAAACCCGCAAATTTTTTAAAATTTCCTGGAAAAGATATGTAGAAAAAATTCGTCCCCTAGGATGTACTAAAAACTTTTAAGCTTTTTTATTTTTAACCAGTTTAACCCCCCAACCCCCCCAAAGGGATTTTGCATGTTCATGACAAAGGGGGGAATTTTTTTTAAAATTTTACAGTTTCCCTTTAGAGGTCATTACTCTGGAATGCTTCAAGGGGTCCCCCGATTCTGATGTTTTCTTCGTACTATTTTTTAATAATAGGGGACAATTTCTACAAAAAAACTTCGTTTTTGTAAAAAAAAACTGAAATTTGGGGAAATTTAAAAACTTTTTTTTTTTTTTAAATTTGTATTTTATCCCCTTAAAGGAAGAATTGGGTTTCACCAGATCTTTAAAAAATAACATTTCCCTATGAAAAACTTTACTCAAATATTTGAAAACAATTTTTTCTCTTTTTGGGGGAATTTTCAATTTGGTGTTAACCAAAAATTTTTCCTTTTCAAAAACTTTTCAAAACCTTTTTTTAGGGACCCCCAAATTTTTTAAAAAATTTTTAGGGGCTATATGAAAAAATCCCAAAAAGGCAAAATTTAAAAAAATTTTGCACCCCCCAAGCTGCTGAAAACCACTTTAAGAATTTTTTTCCCCTTCGGCCTTTTAAAGGGAAAATTTTGAAATGTGAAAAAAAAAATATTTAACTTTTTAAAAAAAAAAAAAAATTTGCCCCAATTTTTTTTATTTTAAAAGGGAAAAAGGAAAAAAGGTTCCCAAAAATTTTTGTCAAATTTTTCCGAGCTGCAAAACCCTATGGGGGAAAAAACCCACTGGTTACCCCGGCAGACCCGGGAAGGCAGGAACATTTGACTTTTTAATCACAATTTGCTCGAAAATTAGCGGAGGCATGTAAATTTGAAAGCCCAAAATTTAAAAAACCCCCCAAAGTACTAATTTTGGAAAAAGCCCCTCAAAACTGATCAGAGTTGGTACCATTGAACCCTTAGGTCATCACAAAGGTTTAACGTTGTCCTTGAAAATAAAAAAAAATTTTCCCACAAAAATTTTTTTTACCCAAAAATTTTGCTTTTCATAAGGGAACGGGAATTTTTCCATAAAAATTTTTGACATTGCCCATACCCTAGGCGGGTCCCCTGGCGAGTGGATGCGGTAAGTCGAAACCTTTTGCTCAAACCGGCCGGCCCCCCGACTCAGATCCGGGGTGCGCCGCAAAAAATACAGCAGCCGCACACCGGGTCCAGAGGGGGGGGCCGTGCCGGGGGCGATGCGGAAACTTCCAATGCCAACCCCAGTGGACGCCGGCCTTTATGTGGAAAAAAAATACTTTTGGCAAAGGGAAGCTTGAAGGAAAGGACGTTATTTATTTTTTTATTGAAATTTTTTGGATTATCAGCGAGCACAGTCCCGTTTTAAGCCCTGTTTTCCAAACGGGGAAAACCCTACAAGTACCCCCCATAATTTTTATTTTAAAAAAGTTACTCATGTAATTTTAATTTTGGGGGAGCACTTGAACCCTCGGGCTCCACAAAAATTTTTTTTGACCCCTAAAAAAAAAAAAATCACTTTTTTTCCCACAAAATTTTTTTTACCCCCAAATTTTTTACATTTTCAAAGGAACAGGGGGCTTGACCATACAATTTTGGGCAATTTTTTAAACCAAACACAAAAGTGGGGGAAAAATTTGGGGTTGGGCGGTTCATACAAAAAATAGTAAAGGTCCCAAAACCGGGGGGGGCCCCCGCAGAACGTAATCTGTAGGATACATTATGAGACAAAATGCAAGCTCCCCATTTTGGGCTTTTAAAACCACGCATTTGAATGAAGCACTTCCCAAACTCTTAATTCCAGAGCAAGGGGCTAAAGGATGAGCTCGCTCTACAACTGACCAGCCAAACGCACCGTGGCCGAAACGTGCTGAGTCAAAGGAAAAAAACTAAAATGAGCAAAAAACAAAAAAAAACCCGCGACTTCCCAGGGGGCGCAGCTCTTTTGGGTTGGATCTTGCCTGTAACTCGTCGGCTAACCCCACACAACGAAACAGGCAAGCCAACCGGGAAGAAAAAAAACCCCAATGGTTTAATTTCGGAGTAACTAAAAAACCCCAAAAACGGTACAGTCAGATGGTAGCTTCCCTCCACACCCAAGCAAATGATACAAAGGGGTCTGGGAGTTTTTTTAAAACCCCAAAAATCCACCCCAAACACTCAACGGGCATCGCCCCCGGGCCAATCCAGCTACCCATCACCAGGAGCTGAGTCCCCCCAAAGGAAGACCCCCATCACGGCATTTCGTATGGTGATCGGGACTTAGACTCCAGGAGCCATGCCCCCTGAAAATTTTGGTTACTAAACTTGGTTAAGATATCAGAACCAACGCTTTTCAAGGGGATGAGCAGCAAGGTGAGCCGAGTCTATTGAAGCACCCCCAAGGCCAAAGCAGAATGGAAGCCCCAAGGGACACGGCCTTGGATCTATCCCTTGCAGTGAAGAACCTGGCACCAAAAAATACTTTTGGGGAAAAGTGCAAACTTAAAGGATAGGTACAAAATTGGACTTTTCAGATTTTTCTGGGAAAGGGGTTTAGGGTGTCAAGTCAATTTAAAGGGCCCCCATGGGGCCCAAAAATCACCCTTTTACCCCAACGCAGATGAACCCAACCGGAGTGTTTACATTTAAACAAAGAGGGCCTTCACCCGAATGGCATAAATATCCGAAAGTAGAAATTGTAATCGGACCCCAAAGGTTTCCCTACACCAACCGCATGGACACTCAAGAAATGTTTAAATTTTTCCAAAAAAATTGACAGAAAACCAAAGTGGCATAAATTTCCCCAAAAAAATGTACAGTAGGGACGACAGGTCTTCCATTTTAAAAACAACCTAGATGGACACGAAACCCGGGGGGGTTACATTTTCCAAAAAAAAAGGGGAGGGGAATACCAAGTGGCATCTTTCCCACAATAGAAAATTTTTTTTGGGTGTAGTCCCCCTTCACCCAAAAAAGCAATGGCACGCAACCAGGGGGGGTTCACATTTCAAAAAATTACTGGCAACACCACAACGAGGCAGGTTTTACCACATTTAGGGAAAATGGGGCCCCAAAAAGGCTTTCCCAACCAAGCAACGAGGGGGCACTCAACCAGGGGGGTACAGTTTCCCAAAAATTTTTTCGACAATCCCAAATGGCTTAATTTCACCAAAGAAAAATAAAAATTTGGGACCGACGATCTTCCACACACTAATCCTAGTGGCACCCCCAGGAGTGTTCACATTTTTCCAAAAAAAATTTGGGGTACCAAATGGCCTTTCACCTAGTGCTTTTTTAAAAAAGGGAAAAGAACGCTTCCCTAACCCATCCGAAGTGGCCCCAACCGAAGTGTTCACATGTCCAAAAATTTTTTGCAAGACAATCCCAAAAGTGGCTCAATTTTTCACAGTGAAAATAGTACAATAGGGACCGACAGGTCTTCCACTACCAATCCAGCAGATGGTCACGCAACCAGGAGTGTTAAAAATTTCCCTAAAATTTATTGGCGACACCACCAAAGAAGCATAAATTTTTTCCACAGTATGGATAGTATTTTGGACCAACAGGTTTCATTACACACAATCCAGCAAAAGAACACCAATCCAGGAGTGTTGACATTTCAAAAAATTATTGGAAAAACAATACCAAATTTGTCATCAATTTCATCACAGTAGAAATAGTTCAAAAGTACCGACAGGTCTTCCAAAACCCCAAATTCAGCAGATGGACCCCCAACCAGGAGAGTTCACATTTAATAAGGCCTTACACTACCAAAGTTGCATCAATTTCCCCAACAGTAGAAATAGTATAATAGGGACCGACAGGTCTTCCACTCCCAATCCAGCAGATAGCCTCCAACCAGGAAGTGTTCACTAGAGTTGAGCAAACAGGTCAGTCAGATTCATAAAGCCCGCCGACTTTCGCCAAAGTGGGTTTCGGAAGAAACCCGACCATAGGTTGAAGTCGGCTATGCAGTCGTCGACTCCGAGCGCCAAAGTCGGGTTTTCCAAATGCTTGCGGCGCCTTTTCTCAGCCAATGAACAAGGACGTACACTTGGGCAACGGAATGCCCATGGGCAGCGTCCACCACCATCTTAGAGGGGGCATTGCAGTGTTGGCTTGCTTTGGGGCGTCTTTATTGTCTATAAAAGCCCTGACCGCTGATTGCCATTTTCCTTCAGCCGATCTTAACAGTAGGGAGAGGTTGCTGACGCTGTTTATCAGTGGGGGGAGAGAGTTAGGGCTGGAAATTGAGTTCTTATGTGCTTGTGTGATAGCAATTGTGTTTGTAACAATTAGTAATGCTTTGTGGGAGGATCACGGGCAGGCAGTTTGAGGGCGGGACATGGAGTTGTGGGGTGTGCGTGGTCAAAGCTGAAAGACCTTTGAAAAGTCTTCGTGTTTTGAGAAATTGCACAGACGGTTTAAGCGAAAGACGATGCCATCATAAGCATGAGCATCCCACTTATGGTCTGCCATGCAATCTTTGACGACATTAAGGATCAGCATCTGCAGCGGAGGGGAAAGGGGGGGAGGAGGGAGGGAAAGCTTGATGACAGTCAGCCATTGTCTGCTCAGGGAACTGTCCGGAGAGGTGGAGGAAGAAGAGGAAGAGGAGAGGGGAGGGGGGGGATGATTATTTTGGGAGGAGGATGCTTCTTGGGGGGGAAGAGAAAATGTTGGCTTGATAGGTCAGGTTCGGGTTTGTGCGTGATGGAGGGATGTGGATTTGGCAGAAAGTGCTCCCCACCCACCACGGCATTGCTCATTGAACCTGGAACATTGGCCACATGTGTGTTATATCTTGCGGATCCTAAAAAGGGATCCTTTCATTGTCAAAATTATGAAGGATGACGACTACGTTTGGCCAGCATCCTCGATTCACGCTTTAAAGGCAAATTACAGAACATCATGCCACAGGACAACCTAGAACTAATATTGGTGAACAAACAAGGAACTCTGGGAAACCTTTTTAAGAGGCATTCCAGCACACGCAGCGGTGAGGTTTACCCGAAAACGTACTCTGCAACATGGAAGAGGGGGTTCGTGGTGCACACAGCCAAGTGGGGGTTGGGACAGGGGTTTCTTTACCATTTTGGGACTGATTTCTCGAGTAACGCTCACACGGGCTGTTAAAACTGAATCAATTGTAACAGACAAGAGGGCAGCAGTTGTCAACTATGTTTCAAAATTACCTCTCCTCCCCCCATCGATGTTCTCCCTCACAGTTCATTCCCCTTTGACTACTGGGCCTGTAAAATGGCATCCTGGTCTGAATTGGCACCAATATGCCTTACAGGGGCCTCGCTTCCCTGCGGTAGTGTGCTATTTGAAAGAGTCTTCAGTGGTGCTGGGTCAATCCTGACAGAAAGAAGGACCCGGCTGTCGACCAAAAAAAGTTGATCTCACCTTCATTAAAATGAACCATGCAGGGTTTCAAAGGATTTTGTTCCACCTTCCCCCCGATGACAAACAGGGTTGCCAGCAAAAATGGCTTTCTTGCCCCCCTCCTCCCCCCCACTTCCCCCAATTCCTCCATTTGCAGCTGCTGAAAGTCCAGCTTTTCACCTCAACATATGCCATTTTTTCCCCCCTCCCTAACTGGGCTTTTTCCCCCCAGGGCCCCCCGTCAGCACATGGGCACCCAGGGGAAGTTTCCGGGGGTGGCAAGTGAGGGGGCCCCCTCGCCGGTCAGAGACACCGGAGTACTTTGGAGGGGCCCTGTGCCAGTGCCGTCCACCCATGAGTGGGCCCCCGCTTGCTCAGGGCCCAAGCACTTGCAATGCTTTACGCTCCCTGCTCCACCGCTGTGACGTTTTTTCCACGTTTCCTGACAGTGATATTCAGGGCGGAGAGCGCGGATGACGTCACGTCTGTGCGCCCTCTGCCTGAACAGTCCAAGTGCAGAGACTGGCAGATGGCGACGCTGAGGAATCCAGAGTAGAGTAGTACCCCAGCGAGGAGAGGTATTTCATTTTTTTTAATGTTTGAAGCAAAATATGGGAGCATTATACACTGGTGCATCATATATGGGGCCCTTCATATACAGTTTTATGAAAAGTTTGGGCACCCCTATTAATCTTAAGCTTAATGTTTTATAAAAATTGGTGTTTTTGCAACAGCTATTTCAGTTTGATATATCTAATTACTAGTGTTGAGCATTCCCATACCGCAAGTATCGGGTATCGGCCGATATTCGCGTATGGGAATTCCGATACTTATTTCCGATATTTTTTCATATATCGTATAACCGGAATCGGAAGTTCCCAAATTCTTTGAGAGGCAATGTGATTTTAGTCAGCCAATGAGGAATCTTATGAAGTGTGGGCACATCCTGTAATGCTCGGTCATCTTAACTAATGGCATGGCTGTGATTGGCTGCTAAAATTTGATGTCGGGAATGCACTATAAAAGGCGCCGCCTCCATTTTAGCGTCACTGTGCTGTGAACTCAGTTAGGGCCCAGAACGCTGCTGTGCTGACTTGAGGGACAGTTAGCCCATTGCGATTTTGTGTACTCTACTGTGCTTAGGCAGGTAGTTTACTAACCGCTGTGTAAAGCTTCTTTTGCCAGTGTTGTTTTAACAGCTCTGTCAAGGTGTGTGAGAGTGCAGGTGACGCTGCAGTTTGCTCTGCATCCACCGCTGTTTGTAGGCATCTGCAAGTGTCACTCAGTGACTCTTTTTTTTATTTGATTTTGTGGAATTGGTGCGCTCCATTATATTTGCAAAAAATCTAATCTTTAGTGTGACGCGCTTCCATCCGTATACAATACATTGGTTGCAAACACTATAGAAGAGACAAAGGGGCCTTACACAGCTACTGAACAGTTGTGTTTCAGTGTTCACTGTAGTCTGTGAGCTTTTTCATTTTTTTGAGTGCAGATCACGCTCCAGTTAGTTCTTCAACTACTGCTGGTTGTAGTCTGCTGAGGTGTGTCACTGCCTCATCCTTCACATTTTTCTCTAATTGGTGCTGCTCCATTATATTTGAAAAAAATCTAATCTATTAGTGTGACGCGCTTCCATCGTATACAATACAGTGGTTGCAAACACTATAGAAGTACACAAAGGGGCCTTTCACAGCTACTGAACAGTTGTGTTTCAGTGTTCACTGTAGTCTGTGAGCTTTTCATTTTTTGAGTGCAGATCACGCTCCAGTTAGTTCTTCAACTACTGCTGGTTGTAGTCTGCTGAGCGTGTGTCACTGCCTCATCCTTCACATTTTTCTCTAATTGGTGCTGCTCCATTATATTGAAAAAAATTAATCTATTAGTGTGACGCGCTTCCATCCGTATACAATTCAGTGGTTGCAAACACTATAGAAGTACACAAAGGGGCCTTTCACAGCTACTGAACGTTGTGTTTCAGTGTCACTGTAGTCTGTGAGCTTTTCATTTTTTGAGTGCAGATCACGCTCCAGTTAGTTCTTCAACTACTGTGGTTGTAGTCTGCTGAGCGTGTGTCACTGCCTCATCCTTCACTTTTTCTCTAATTGGTGCTGCTCCATTATATTTGAAAAAAATCTAATCTATTAGTGTGACGCGCTTCCATCCGTATACAATACAGTGGTTGAAACACTAGAAGTACACAAAGGGGCCTTTCACAGCTACTGAACAGTTGTGTTTCAGTGTTCACTGTAGTCTGTGAGCTTTTCATTTTTTGAGTGCTTTAAGCTCCAGTTAGCTCTTCAACTCTGCTGGTTGTAGTCTGCTGAGCGTGTGTCCCCTGCCTCTCCTTCACAAATTTTTTTAATTGGTGCTGCTCCATTATATTTGAAAAAAATCTAATCTTAGTGTGACGCGCTTCCACCGTATACAATACATTGGTTGCAAACACTATAGAAGTACACAAAGGGGCCCCTTTTACAGCTACTGAAAGTTGTCTGCAGTGTTCACTGCGTCTCTGGGAATAACCACACTTAGGCCTTATAACTTTCTGATTTCTTTTATCAATCTACCAAGATGAAGAAGGCAGGGAGTAAGGCAAAGTGGTCGTGGCCGTGGGTTTCAGCAGGGAGAGGACGGGGGATTCTGTGGCTGCTGCCCACCCAGTGACAAGCATCCACCCGTTTTCCCCCGTGAGCGTTCCTTTATGCGCACTTTTGTAGGAGTCAGCGTACCCCCTGCTGCGGGAAGAAAAAATGAAGCCGTTGTGGTTGGTGGCAGCCAATGCATCGACTTCAATTGTTAAACCCCCTCTCGGACCAAAAGCAACGTTGAAAAACCAAACTGTCTCTTCACGCCTGCCAAATTGCCCAGGAGTCGGAGGTTCTGAATGGGGCCGCTGAGTCTCTGCTTCTGTTCTCGAATCTGTTTGGGTTGGAAACAGGGGCCCAGCCAAGCAGCATTCTGGAATTTAAGAGAGGCAAATAGCATGATGGCCAACAGCTGGTCTCTCTGAATGTGAAGGGCGGGTGGCCCGTGCCGATGGAAACACACCGCAGAAAGCATCTGATGATGATGAGACTCAGGTGCCATTTTCTGTTGAGCAAGGTGTGGCCAGACCACCCCAAAAGCAGCAGGTGTTGGGGAAAGGGTAGTGGAGATGATGAGGTCCAAAACCCAACATGGCGTGAGGAACAGGAAGGGGGTGGTTGCAGTCTGAGGAAGAGATTGCCCAACGGTCCAAACAGTTGGGGGGAGGTAGGCTGCAGACTCGGTGCCTGTAGCCTCCGTTTGGCACCCGTTTGTAGCAGTTCTCTCCAACAGCCAAACCGGGCGGTCCCAGGCTTGCACTGGTGGTCCTTTTTTGAAAACCTTGCAGAGATATTTGTATGTCAAATGCAAGCTGTGTAATCAAAAAGTTAAAAGAGGTAAAAAAAATCAGTAACCTCAATACCACAAATATGTGGAAAATGTAGGGACAAAGCCGTAGCTGAGTTAAAAAAGACACACTGGAGATGTAGGCCCAACCTACATGAGCACCTAATTTTCCCAGTCGTGTTGGAGCATTTCCTCCAGTTTCAAAACCAGCTGGTTAGGTTCCCTTTCACAGGATGCCAGGAGAACCTGTAACTGTTGTCCAAGACCAGTGTTATTCCCCCCACAGCTGCAAGTTCCCTGTCATCCTCACACTCCCAGGCCACAAAACGACCATGGGTTTAGCACGGCAGGGGAAATTAAAAGACGGCCATACTCGGCAAACCATCCAACGGAGCACAGGCTCTGAATGCTGGCATTGAAAAACTCCTGTCCCTTGAAATGCTGTCTTCAGGCTGGTG
The DNA here is from genome assembly GCA_033576555.1 of Oophaga sylvatica. Taxonomy (NCBI): domain Eukaryota; kingdom Metazoa; phylum Chordata; class Amphibia; order Anura; family Dendrobatidae; genus Oophaga; species Oophaga sylvatica. The sequence goes on from JARQOD010011097.1 coordinate 12,035, forward strand.
GGGGATGGACAGTTTCCGTGACTTAATGGAAATTGGCAGTCCCACAATACAATGTCCCCAGCGATTTTATTTCGCAGGCAAGCCGTCCTGGTCTGCAAAAGCTTGTTGAGGGAAAAATTAAACATGCGCTACTAAACGCCGTCTGTAGCAAGGTCCACCTGCCCCCCATGCGTGGACCAGTACCCAGGGCCCAGGGACGATACCTTTCCCTCATTTCCCATTGGGTCATGTTGTGGAGCCGGGTACGGGATCTTGCGAGTGGCGCTGTACGTGTTTCTGCCAAAATCCAAGGATTGCAGGAATCAAGTCTGTCCACATTGACCCCTCCTCCTACTCCGTTCCTCAGAATCATCGCTGCGGGCCCCTTCACGGTCTACCTCCACATGGCCGTGAACGTTTCCCTGATGCGACCGATATGAGCCACCCGTGGCAAACGTCAACAGGCCCGTCTAAAATTAATTTACATGGGGAATCGAAGCCACACAGCGCAGGAGCTCTGGAATGCCATAAAAGAGGAGAGGACGTGTGGTTTTTGCCGGGCGAATCTCCGCCAGGCTTGGTTAGTGTGTGACAATGGCCGAAATTGGTGGAGCTCTGGGGGCCTTTGGGGAAAACCTCACCACATACCATGTCTGGACACGTGCTCAATTTTGGTCGTGCAGAGTTTTTGAGGGACTATTCCGGATCTTGATGCACTGCTGCACAAGGTCCGCCTAAAAGTGCGCTCCTTGCGCGTCCCCAGCAGGGGGCCAGATCGCGCATTGCAGCTCTGCAAGTCAGTTTTTTCCTTCCTGAAATCGCAAACATAGGGGACGTACCACCAGATGGAAATTCCAAAGTTCCCTATGTTGGAGCGGTTGTGTGAGGGAGCAGCCAGCGTAAGGAGTATCAGCTGCATCAGGCGCAACAACTGCAATTTGCGTCGTTCACACTTCACCACTACTGAGTGGGCCTTATTAAGGAATCGGGCCCCGTTTTGGCCCTGCGTTTGAGAGTCAACGCGGATGGCGAGTGCAAGATGATGCACTAGTCAGCCCGTCTGTCACCCTTATCTGCCTGCCCTTTTTAAAAAAACTGCAAGCAATAAGGATGAGGTTTTGGAAGATGGGGAGATGGAAAGGGGTCACAATTCCATCACCTTCTGGACAGTTTTGGCAACGTGGTTCCTCACAAAGGGTGGGCAGTGTTACTTTTGTGGGGTGAGGAGGAGTTTAATGGAGGAGGAAGCCCTCGCTCCAGAGGGAGGTACACAAAACTCTAGTCAAATATGTAGAGCGAGGGTGGGGGGATGCAGAGGGAGTCAGAGATGACGCCTCTTGCAGGGGACAGGTTTCTTGGCCAAATTGGGGAGTCTGCAGCACATGGTTGATTTCATGCTGCAGTGCCTAGAAACGACCGCCGCATCGCCCACTCTCACCACGTCTGATTATTGGTGTTCACCCCCCCTAGACTCGCTACCCGGGACAAACTTAGAAAGTTATACACCGTTGAACGGGAGCGTAAAAATGCGGGAGTACCAAGAAAAAATACTGGTGCAATCCATAATGTTTCCCTTCCAGCCGAGGAGCCTGCTGCTGCTAATGCTTTACAAAACAGCTCTGTGCGTTCAAGGCAGGGGAGACAGCCTGGAACAAGAGGGAGCACAAGCAGCGCCTCTGCACAGGGCAAAAAACCCGTTGTTCCAAATGTGGCGAAGTTTTGTGGCAGCGCCACAAATGTCTACACCCTCCGAGACGGCCCCCAGTCACAGGAGGCAACCTTTTTTGTTTTAAAATGGTGACAGACTAACATGTCCTTTCCCTCTCAGTTGTACTCCCAGTTTGGGTCTTTCCCCATTCAAGTTTTGGGTCTCTAAGGGGGATACATGGCCAGAACTTAGCCAGTATGCATTGGAGGTGCTGGCCTTGCCCTGCTGCCAGTGTATTATCGGGAGCGCGTCTTTAGTGCCGCGGTGGTGTACTAACAGCCGTCGCTGTGACTATCCTCGATAATTTTAGACCGGCTTATTTTTTCTGAAAAACATGAAAAAGGGCATGGATCCCCGCCCAGAATTTGTCTTTTCCTTTTTCAGAATTAAATAAATGGTTCGCAACGTTTTCCATGTCTCCTGTTATGTTAATCTTCTACCACTTAAACTCTACTCCCTGGGCTAAAACACTGCCAGTTGCTGCTCAGAAGTGTCGTGTCCACAGACCAATACACAAGCTATAGTGTTTGTTGGGGTTCAGAAACGCCAGCTGTTCCCCTGTTTTGTGTCCGACAACAAGTCTCCTGTTCCCTACACATGCACAAAAAAACCCCATGTCGAATGCTCAAATGGGGAAAGAGCCGTCACCCTGATTGTTTGCTTTAAAACAGGAAATTGGAAGTTTTCCGGGCCCCTTAGAATGATAAATTTTTATGACAAATATGGCAAATAATAATTTGTCACCACAGAGCTATATCTGCAAAATGTCTATTTAAATGGTAACAAAAACTAAAAAAGTCTTCACTTTTTGAAATTAATGCATAAAAGTACATTTCATACTTATCAATTAATGCTTTTTAAGGAACTTTATTTTGGTACCTGTAAGATAATGCAGCCCAATGGATGTAAAAAATCATAAAATCACCCCATCATCACCCTTCACGATTTTTGTTTATGACAGATTTTTAAAAAATTACAATACTGTGCCAACTGTAACTCCACACAATATATGAAAGGGGCCGCATCTAAACCTGGAAAATTAATGTGCAATAATAATTATTACATCTATAAAGTGCATCATGCATACTGAAAATAGGTTTAGTACTAGTTATACCTGAAAAGTGCTGTTGAAACAACCACAACAGATATAAATTAAAAAATGGTATATAGGTATCCAGTGCATAGTTACTCATGGACAATGTCGATGTAATGAGTACTCAAAAAAAGTCAGCGTGAACCAAATTATGCTTTGTTAGTTCTTGTAGATTGTTAAAGAGGGAACGGTCTTTTTTTGTTGGTCAAGGTGGAGTATTAGCCCAGAAATGATTACTGCTGTTGTTTTTTGGGTCCCTTGGGCGAATAAACGCTGGAAACGTCACATTTTATACAGTCATTCTAATTGACACCGCTACCCTACTTACGCGTGACGTAGGAAGGTAGTGTTGACGGAAAAGCCTTGCGCAACCAGACATGCTTTTACCCTCTTAAACCCAAATGTCAAGCAAAAAATGCATGATTGCAGCCGCAGACTTTATTGACGTACAGTATAACTCGCCATTACCATTCAGAGGCTGCCCACTGTTGATACAGAATAGAATTTACCTTTGCATCCGAAAGCCTTTCTTTCACCTCACTTGAAGGCACACACTTAAATTGTGACAATGCATTATGTTTTTTTAAATGGTTATTTTTTATCATACATTATTGTGTCATCACAATGATGAGTCCATGCTGGACATGTCATACAGCTGTACAAAGTAACGATTTTATTAACTTAAATAATTGAAAATGTCTGTGACTGTCACATCTAAATTGCAATTTGATGATTTATGGTGGGCGATTACAAAAATCCCCTTTCTTACTATGTTTGGTTTAACATAGGTTCCTTAAGCATTATTCATAAATACAAAAATGGACTTTTATTCTTAAATTTACAACACTATATTTTGTAACAATTTTTTGGGTGGTGTGTTGTTCCCCAAATTTTTTGTTGGCATGTGCAATAAAGAGTTTATATTTGCCAGTGTCTTTATTTTTATTATTGAAGTTAGGAAACCTGTGTTTCTTCGTACCGTGTTAGCCTTTGATAGAAAAAATTTTTACAATTGAGAGTCCCAGTGGTTGATACCTTTGAATGGATAATGAAAAAGATGGTAACAAAATTTTCAAGCTTTCGAGGCTACTCACGTCTCTTCATCAGGCAAAGATAAAACAAAAAATGAAGCATCACATATTTCTATACATAACAGGACACGGGGAAAAGTGCAATGGTAAAACAAGTAAAAGGGGCGTGTAGCAGAACTGTCATTATCACAGAGGGAATGAACTTAAAAAATTGGAACAGTTCCTAGATTAAAGGGTAGAAAGTTTTATTTCCTCTGATTGGGGTCTGGTTTTGTGTTTTAATGCCCTGGAAGGGCAGAGGGGCAGATTCCTTAATTGATATAAATGACATAAATCCTGTGATTTTCATTCCTTTTCCCAACAGTGTCAAAGGTCATGATGAGCTTATATTCTGAAACTTTTTTATCTTTGTCATATTTGAAGTTAATTTTAATACCCCGTAATTCCATATCCATCATGCTATGACCGGGCATACAAAAAATGTTTTGCCACAGGTAAATCCATTATTTTTGTCTTATCGTGTGGCGCTGATTAAACATCCTTGTTCTCATTTTTTGGCCGGTCTTTCCCTCACTTGTCCCTCCCTCACTTGTCTTACCTATTCCTGTGTCCTGTTGTGGGTACAAAATGTGATTTCTTCCATTTTTTTGTTAGTTTTTAGGATGAAGAGACCTAGTATCTCGAAAGCTTTTTAATTTGTTCATCTTTTAGTTAGCCATAAAAAAGGTATCAACACGAGGACTCTCAAGTATAAAAAATTTTTCTATTTTGGAATTGAAATTCATCATTTTATTGTCCTAGTAAAACTTCATTTATTCTTGTTTGAAGTACATACATTTGCAATTGGCACGTAACAAGGAATAAGTCAATATTTTGTGCCTAACCCTCCTTGACCCTGGGCTTCAAAAGCGCCAGTTGCTGCTCAGAAGTGTTAGTTGAAAAGATGAAAACAATCGCTGATGTGTTTTGTGGGGTTCATTTAACGCCCGTGTTCCCTGCTGTGTGTCTGGCAAAAAATTACTGCTGCTAACTACACTTCAACTTCAAAGTCTCATACTAGGCCTCTGCTACACCCTCCTTGGACCCTGGGCCCTTAACAGCGCCAGTTGCTGCTCAGAGTGTTAGATGCACAGATGAAACAATCGTGATTGTGTTTGTGGGGTTCAGTAAGCCTGCTGTTCCCCTGCTGTGTGTCTGGCAAATTTTCTGCTGCTAACTACAATTCAATTAAACGTTCCATACTAGGCCTCTGCCTACACCCTCCTTGACCCTGGGCTTAACAGCGCCAGTTGCTGCTCAGAAGTGTTAGATGCACAGTGAAAACAATCGCTGATGTGTTTGTGGGGTTCAGTAACGCCTGCTGTTCCCCGCTGTGTTGTCTGGCAAAAAATTACTGCTGCTAACTTTCAACTTCAACTTCAACGTCTCATACTAGGGCCTCTCCCAAACACCCTCCTTGACCCTGGGTTCACAGGCCATTGCTGCCAGAAGTGTTTAGATCACAGAGGGAAAACAATCGCTGTTGTGTTTGTGGGGTTCAGAAAACGCCTGCTGTTCCCCTGCTGTGTGTCCGGCAAAAATTTATGCTAGTACCTAATCATGGGGGAAAAAAAACCTGACATCTCAAAGTGTCTATTTGTTTACACATAGATAGGGAGGCTACCCCCGTTTTCCCTAAGCTGTAAACATTTGAAACGTCAACTTTTAAACCTTTAAAATGTTTAGTCTTTGTCACAAATCTGTAAAAAAATAAATGTGACATATTATTACAGATATGCACATGTGAAACAATGCAAACAAAAATCCTACTTATGCTAAAAGGATACTGAGGTCAACCTTGTCACTCCATAGCTTAGACAAATCCATCTCACATCATGATGCTCCAATGCTGCAATGTTGGAAGTGCATAATGTGGGTTGAACTTTGAAAACTGCTGCAGTGCGAAGGCTTACTTATTGTTTCTTGCCTTTGAAAAAAAGGCACAAGAAAATATAATAATTCAATGTTGATTAAGGGACGTGATGTACAGTGTAATATTGTGCAAACAATGCATGTAGGAATCAGTCCTCTTCAACATTTCTTATATTTGTGTCATTTTAAAAAATACATATTTGATTAGAAAGTTAACAAGCCCATATCATAAAGGTCCTTCATGTAAACATGATAACTCGCTTACAAAAATCATGCATTACCTTGGTAAAGTCAATAGTGCATAGTCACAATAGCAAAATATATACCTGTAAGTGGTGCTGAAAGAACGACAACTGATAGAATACGTGAATGATATATATTTATCAGACTGAATAGCGACATCTGTACAATGTCGATTATAATATGTACCTTAACAAAACAGCTGTGTCACAACCTCACACTCATTTTTCTTGTAGCTTGTTATTGTAATAGGGCACATGAGTGTATGTTTCATCATAGGTTGATGTTTACTGAGTAAAGCAGTCATGACAACGCCTTTGTGTTGTCGGTACGCTTGCGATGATGAACGATGCGCACCGTGAATGTTAGTCTGCGTCATAAGACGTACAGACGCTCAATACCCAAACGGTCACAGCAGGAAGCCAGTCTGTGCGTCCAAACAGAGGCGCAACCATACATGCCGTAACCTTTTATAAAGCTAGATAAAAAAAAGGATGTAGTAGTAACACACACTTATGGAGTACAGTATTACATCGCCATTCACCATCTGTGGCTATGCAGTCTCATCTATATATAACTTATCTATCCGTTGTCATGCTTGCAAGTCCACAGTCAGGCATAAATATCTGTTTTCACTCTGCACTATGCACTTTTTAATTTTCGTTTTGTTAATATAAATGATTGGCACATATTATCAGTATTACATGATGGAAATTTTAGATATTTTTTAAAAAATTGTGTTATATTATTCACAAATGTAAAGTTTTATGATTGTCAAAGAAAACTTGTAATGCTGATTAGTTTTTAGTCAGCCATTCATTGTCTACACAATAAAAATGGGTGTACATACTGTACTTACCATCACTAATGGATTCTGATGTGTACTTGTATGCTTTTATTTTAACCGTATAGCAGATTATTTAACTATTTTAATTGTGGTTTGCATTGCTTTTCAACATGATAATGTATGCGTTTATGTTTGTAAATTTTATTTACATATATTTTTTTAAGTTAAATCATCATCTTATGGTACTAAAGTTTATAATTTCTCTTGTTTGGAGTATAGACATTTTTAGTTGACACGTAACAAGGAAAATACTTGATATAGTATTTAAACATCCTCCTTGACCCTGGGCTACAACACCGCCAGTTGTTGCTCGGAAGTGCTGTTAGCACAGTGAACACTTGCTCCTGTGTTACTGGGGTTCAGTAATGTCAGCTGTTCCCCTGCTGTGTGTTTCGGCAAAAAGTCCTGCTGCCTCCACCATGTTCTTCTCATCCCTGGGCTACAACACCGCCAGTTGTTGCTCGGAAGTGGCTGGTTAGCACAGGAACACTTGTTCCTGTGTTAAATGGGGTTCAGTAATGTCAGCTGTTTCCCCTGCTGTGTGAACGGCAAAAAGTCCCGTTTCCTCCAACATGTTCTCTTCTCATCCCTGGTACAACACCGCCAGTGTTGCTCGAAGTGCTGTTTTGCACAGTGAACACTTGCTCCTGTGTTATGGGGTTTAGTAATGTCCAGCTTGTTCCCCCGCTGTGTGAACGGCCAAAAGTCCTGCTGCCTCCAAACCCTGTTCCCCTTCTCATCCTGGCTACAACACCACCAGTTGTTGCTCGGAAGTGTGTTAGCACAGTGAACACTTGCTCCTGTGTTACTGGGGTTCAGTAAGTCAGCTGTTCCCCTGCTGGTGAACCCGGGAAAAAGTCCTGCTGCCTCCACCCTGTTCTCTTCTCATCCCTGGGCTACACACCCGCCAGTTGTTGCTCGGAAGTGCTGTTAATGCACAGTGAACACTTGCTCCTGTGTTACTGGGGTTCAGTAATGTCAGCTGTTCCCCTGCTGTGGTGAACGGCCAAAAAGTCTGCTGCCTCCACCATGTTCTCTTCTCATCCCTGGGCTCAACACCGCCAGTTGTAGCTCGGAAGTGCTGTTAGCACAGTGAACACTTGCTCCTGTGTTAGGGGGTTCAGTAATGTCAGCTGTTCCCCTGCTGTGTGTACGGCCCAAAAAGTACTGCTGCCCCCACCATGTTCTCTTCTCATTCCTGGGCTACAACACCGCCAGTTGTAGCCGGGAAATGCTGTTAGCACAGTCTACACTTGCCCCCTGTGTTACTGGGGTTCAGTAATGTCAGCTGTTCCCCTGCTGTGTGTACGGCAAAAAGTCCTGCTGCCTCCACCCTGTTCTCTTCTCATCCCTGGGCAACAACACCGCCATTGTTGCTCGGAAGTGCTGTTAGCACCAGTGAACACTTGCTCATGTGTTACTGGGGTTCAGTAATGTCAGCTGTTCCCTGCTGTGTGAACGGCAAAAAGTCCTGCTGCCTCCCCCATGTTCTCTTCTCATCCCTGGGCTACAAACACCGCCAGTTGTAGCTCGGGAAATGCTGTTTTGCACAGTGAACACTTGCTCCTGTGTTAAATGGGGTTTCAGTAATGTCAGCTGTTCCCCTGCTGTGTGTACGGCAAAAAGTACTGCTGCCTCCACCCTGTTCTCTTCTCATCCCTGGGCTACAACACCGCCAGTTGTAGCTCGGAAGTGCTGTTAGCACAGTCTAAAACTTGCTCCTGTGTTACTGGGGTTCAGTAATGTCAGCTGTTCCCCTGCTGTGTGTACGGCAAAAAGTCCTGCTGCCTCCACCATGTTCTCTTCTCATCCCTGGGCTACAACACCGCCAGTTGTAGCTCGGAAGTGATGTTAGCACAGTGAACACTTGCTCCTGTGTTACTGGGGTTCAGTAATGTCAGCTGTTCCCCTGCTGTGTGAACGGCAAAAAATCCTGCTGCCTCCACCATGTTCTCTTCTCATCCTGGGCTACAACACCGCCAGTTGATGCTTTGGGAAATGCGGGTTTGCACAGTGAACACTTGCTCCTGTGTTATCTGGGGTTCAGTAATGTCAGCTGTTCCCTGCTGTGTGAACGGCAAAAAGTCCTGCTGCCTCCACCATGTTCTCTTCCTCATCCCTGGGCTACAACACCGCCAGTTGTTGCTCGGAAGTGCTGTTAGCACAGTGAACACTTGCTCCTGTGTTACTGGGGTTTTAGTAATGTCAGCTGTTCCCCTGCTGTGTGGACGGCAAAAAGTCCTGCTGCCTCCACCATGTTCTCTTCTAAACCCTGGGCTACAACACCGCCAGTTGTTGCTCGGAAGTGCTGTTAGCACAGTGAAACACTTGCTCCCGTGTTCCTGGGGTTCAGTAATGTCAGCTGTTTCCCCCGCTGTGTGAAGGCAAAAAGTCCTGCTGCCTCCACCATGTTCTCTTCTCATCCTGGGCTACAACACCCCCAGTTGTAGCTCGGAAGTGCTGTTAGCACAGTGAACACTTGCTCCTGTGTTACTGGGGTCAGTAATGTCAGCTGTTCCCCTGCTGTGTGTACGGCAAAAAGTCCTTGCTGCCTCCACCATGTTCTCTTCTCATCACCCGGGGTACAACACCGCCAGTTGTAGCTCGGAAGTGCTGTTAGCACAGTCTACACTTGCTCCTGTGTTACTGGGGTTTTAGTAATGTCAGCTGTTTCCCCTGCTGTGTGTACGGCAAAAAAGTCCTGCTGCCTCCCCATGTTCTCTTCTCATCCCTGGGCTACAACACCGCCAGTTGTTGCTCGGAAGTGCTGTTAGCACAGTGAACACTTGCTCCTGTGTTACTGGGGTTCAGTAATGTCAGCTGTTCCCCTGCTGTGTGAACGGCAAAAAGTCCTGCTGCCTCCACCATGTTTTCTTCTCATCCCTGGGCTACAACACGGCCAGTGTAGCTCGGTAGTGCTGTTAGCACAGTGAAACACTTGCTTCTGTTTTACTGGGGGGTTCAGTAATGTCAGCTGTTCCCTGCCGTGTGAACGGCAAAAAGTCCTTCTGCCTCCACCATGTTCTCTTCTCATCCCTGGGCTACAGCACCGCCAGTTGTAGCTCGGAAGTGCTGTTAGCACAGTCTCACTTACTCCTGTGTTACTGGGGTTCAGTAATGTCAGCTGTTCCCCTGCTGTGTGAACGGCAAAAAGTCCTGCTGCCTCCACCATGTTCTCTTTGTCCCTGGCTACAACACCGCCAGTTGTTGCTCGGAAGTGCTGTTAGCACGTCTACACTTGCTCTGTGTTACTGTGGTTCAGTAATGTCAGCTGTTCCCTGCTGTGTGAACGGCAAAAAAGTCCTGCTGCCTCCACCATGTTCTCTTCTCATCCCTGGGCTACAACACCGCCAGTTGTAGCTCGGAAGTGCTGTTAGCACAGTGACACTTGCTCCTGTGTTACTGGGGTTCAGTAATGTCAGCTGTTCCCACTTGCTGTGTGAACGGCCAAAAAGTCTGCTGCCTCCACCATGTTCTCTTCTCATCCCTGGTACAACACCGCCAGTTGTTGCTCGGAAGTGCTGTTAGCACAGTGAACACTTGCTCCTGTGTTACTGGGGTTCAGTAATGTCAGCTGTTCCCCTGCTTGTGAACGGCAAAAAGTCCTGCTGCCTCCACCATGTTCTCTTCTCATTCCCTGGGCTACAACACCGCCAGTTGTTGCTCGGATGTGCTGTTAGCACAGTGAACACTTGCTCCTGTGTTACTGGGGTTCAGTAATGTCAGCTGTTCCCCTGCTGTGTGAACGGCAAAAGTCCTGCTGCCTCCACCATGTTCTCTTCTCATCCCTGGGCTACAACACCGCCAGTGTTTGCTTGGAAGTGCTGTAGCACAGTGAACACTGCTCCTGTGTTACTGGGGTTCAGTAATGTCGCTGTTACCCCTGCTGTGTGAACGGCAAAAAGTCCCTGCTGCCTCCACCATGTTCTCTTCTCATCCCTGGGCTACAACACCGCCAGTTGTAGCTCGGAAGTGCTGTTAGCACAGTGAACACTTGCTCCTGTGTTACTGGGGTTCAGTAATGTCAGCTGTTCCCCTGCTGTGTGTACTGGAAAAAAAGTCTGCTGCCTCCACCATGTTCTCTTCTCATCACTGGGCTACAACACCGCCAGTTGTAGCTCGGAAGTGCTGTTAGCACAGTCTACACTTGCTCCTGTGTTACTGGGTTCAGTAATGTCAGCTGTTCCCTGCTGTGTGTACGGCAAAAAGTCCTGCTGCAGGCATTTTTCCAGGGGCACCACGAGGAGGAACAGACTCACCCCCATACACTGCTTAGTCTTCTTCTGCTTAGAATTTAGAGCATATATTTTGCTCTTCATTTTGGTCTTATACTCATGTTCTTCTGCTTTTTGATCTTCTGCTTATTGTTCTTAAGTCTCTTGTTCTGTATCTTGCAGTTTGTCTTAACCTTCTTAGTCCTGTTTGGTAATCTTTTATTTCTTCTTTGTGATGGTGTTTAGGCTGGTTGGCTTGATGCTCGTCGTCCTTGTGGTCGTACATCTTCTTCGGGGTGGTCATCAGGGTCGTCGTCTTCATTGTTGGAGATCCAGAGTGATTACCCAAAAAAAGCATTGAAAAAATCTTCAATTTGTAAATGTAGCAGAAGGTACAAGATCAAGTCCTGCTGCCTCCACCATGTTCTCTTCTCATCCCTGGCTACAACACCGCCAGTTTTTTAGCTCGGAAGTGCTGTTAGCACAGTCTAACACTTGCTCCTGGTGTTACTGGGGTTTCAGTAATGTCAGCTGTTCCCCTGCTGTGTGTACGGCAAAAAGTCCTGCTTGCCTCCACCATGTTCTCTTCTCATCCCTGGGTACAACACCGCCAGTTTGTTGCTCGGAAGTGCTGTTAGCACAGTGAACACTTGCTCCTGTGTTTACTGGGGTTCAGTAATGTCAGCTGTTCCCCTGCTGTGTGAACGGCAAAAAGTCCTGCTGCCTCCACCATGTTCTCTTCTCATCCCTGGGCTACAACACCGCCAGTTGTTGCTCGGAAGTGCTGTTAGCACAGTGAACACTTGCCCTGTGTTACTGGGGTTCAGTAATGTCAGCTGTTCCCCTGCTGTGTGAACGGCCAAAAAGTCCTGCTGCCTCCCCATGTTCTCTTTCATCCCTGGGCTACAAACCACCGCCAGTTGTTGCTCGGAAGTGCTGTTAGCACAGTGAACACTTGCTTCCTGTGTTACTGGGGTTACAGTAATGTCAGCTGTTCCTGCTGTGTGAACGGCAAAAAGTCTGCTGCCTCCACCTGTTCTCTCTCATCCCTGGGCTACAACACCGCCAGTTGTTGCTCGGAAGTGCTGTTAGCACAGTGAACACTTGCTCCTGTGTTACTGGGGTTCAGTAATGTCAGCTGTTCCCCTGCTGTGTGAAACGGCAAAAAAGTCCTGCTGCCTCCACCATGTTCTCTTCTCATCCCTGGGCTACAACACCGCCAGTTGTAGCTCGGAAGTGCTGTTAGCACAGTCTACACTTACTCCTGTGTTACTGGGGTTCAGTAATGTCAGCTGTTCCCCTGCTGTGTGAACGGCAAAAAGTCCTGCTGCCCTCCACCATGTTCTCTTCTCATCCCTGGGCTACAAACACCGCCAGTTGTTGCTCGGAAGTGCTGTTAGCACAGTCTAAAACTTGCTCCGTGTTACTGGGGTTCATTAAGTCAGCTGTTCCCCTGCTGTGTGAACGGCAAAAAAATCCCTGCTGCCTCCACCCTGTTCTCTTCTCATCCCTGGGCTACAACAACCGCCAGTTGTAGCCGGAAGTGCTGTTAGCACAGGAACACTTGCTCCTGTGTTACTGGGGTTCAGTAATGTCAGCTGTTCCCCTGCTGTGTGAACGGCAAAAAGTCCCGCTGCCTCCACCATGTTCTCTTCTCATCCCTGGGCTACAACACCGCCAGTTGTTGCTCGGAAGTGCTTT
>JARQOD010011098.1:0-24742 GCA_033576555.1 Oophaga sylvatica
CGCATAGGTATAACTCCAGAACATGTGCAAAATCTCACCGGTAAGAGATTAATGTGGGGATATATACCATATAATGAGAATAACGTCTATAAGGACTGCAGAATGTTTATATAAGTGATGCCAGCTGAAAAAAGTGTGCATAGTAAGAAAAATTCACATAAGATGAATAAAGTGGTGAAGCTGATATTAAGTAAATGAAAAGGTGCATCAAATAGTACACAGATAGCGTTTATCGGCGTGGTAATCCCAAAAACGTATTGTTTATGCAAGCGTTGGAGACACGTCTTGTAAAACATGAGCGCTTCTATGTTGTGAGCGCTGATGCTGTGGTGTGAGAAACAACACCGGGGACAGAAAGGGGAGAGAGAGCCAGCCAAAATACAAATAATGCACGTCCAATAGGTGAGAGCAGGATAAAAATGACAGTACTTATCTGAAAAAAAGGGGGGAACAAGCCGAATCTTTGGGGATCCGAAGGTGGAACTCCTCGCTGCAAACAAATGGGTAGCAGAGAGCTGCCCCGGCCAGAGGCACGCTCTCGCAGAACCCGGATGTGAAGCGCTGGAAGCAGGAAGTGGAGGTGCGGCGGATGCCGCGGCTGACGTTGGTGGAGCTCGTGAGTTCGGGTCACGTGACTCGGATAAGTTCCCTGAGGAAGGAATCCGCTTGATTCTGAAACGCATAGGAACGGCTCTTCTTGCACATTGTATCCTGCATTTTTTTTCGGATCTTCTCTGGGGCACCACGTGACTTATCCAATACGTTTTTGGGATTACCACGCCGATATATCCCCACTAGTGTTGAGCGATAATGCTCGATATCTAAAAATATCGTATCTAAATTGTATCGCCGATAGCACTAAATATCGTCGATATCTGATTTCGATACCGGAAGTCCCATGTAAGTCTATGGGAACAAAATATCGCAACAAAAAAACCCTTTCTTTCGTTGTAAACACAAAATATACACACATAGAATACATATATATATATATATATATATATATATATATACATGTCATTGTGACATATATATATACATATATTTATAGTTTATACACTTCTACATAGTAAAATCGACTCTAATTCAATTGCCGGGTAAAGACGTGACATACCCCATAGAAGTCGACGGGCTCGGTGCCGAGTACCCCGAAAACCTCTGGCTCTGTGCGACTCAACTTGGGCATCACGAACAGGATTCTGTAGCTCGCTATAAGCGAGTCCTGTGTGCCTGAATTGCACTGGTTTTGTGCTTGAGAATTGCTAAAATCATCAGAGAATGTATTTGCCATTTTTCCGCCATATCTGCGTCACAACGAGGCACTGGTGAAGAAGAAGGGCGTGCTCTTCGTGGGTGTCACTCAGTGGCGTGAAAACGATGGCTCTAAATGGTACTGCAATGTAAGATCGTGCCCCACAGCTCTGGAGTTCCGCCTCCTCATCCTCCTCAGTGGGCGGAAACTAACACGAAGGTCCCGCCTCCCCACAAAAGAGGGGCCCTCTCCAGATGCTAATGACACATGTGACTTGGCAGAGATGGCTAATGGACACGACGAGCAGAAGTGGGAAGGGATGGAGCAGTCAGAGCTCTCCCCCCACGGAAGCGACCCGATCGCCACGGAACCACCGTTGGGCACCCGGCCTGGAAACCCTCCTATGCTGCAAGAAGCGGAGGATACCCTAAGAGGCCTGGCCCGGCACCGGGAGGAGGTCGCCAGGATGGAAGCCAGCTGGCGTGCCCTAAAAATAAACTTGGAGCGGCGCCAATCCCTCTTACCTGAAGTGTCTGTACCGGAAGGTGAGGCACCCGTTCTAGTAGAGGAGTCCTTGCAATGTGATCCGGTTGACGTTGTCGCAGTGGAGGCACCCGTTCCTGCAAAAACCGCAGCATCGTCAGCAGCACCCCAGATCCCGCTGTCTGCCCCCGTCGCTGAGACAGAAGAAGCGACACCCGTCCTCATGGAGGAGGCCGCGCAGGCACCAGAGCACTACCTGCCTGTACCAGAGCCCCGACTGTCATCTGATTTAGAGCCGTCTGCTTCCTCCGCAGGGGAGCGCCGCCAGGACTGGGGGGCGACAGGAGAGCTGCCGCAAACCGGACACTGTAAGCTGCAGTGGAGTGGTGGAGACATGGAGCAGCTGGTGGAGGAGAATTTCAACCGGCGTCAGGAGGAAGAGTGGAGACGTTGGGAGCGGGAAGCAGAGCGACAAACGGAGCAGCGAGAATCCCTAAAACTTCACCAACGTCACCTGGAGAAGGACCGGGCAGATAAGGACCGGATGAGAAAGGATAAAGGAACCCTGTGTGAGCCGCGGCGTAAGGGTGCAGTACGGAGCTTTAAATTGAAAGGTGGTTGGGGCTTCATCAAGGAGCCTGGACTTTATTTAGAAGTCTTTGTGACCCGGCGGGACGTGGAGGCTCACCTCCCAGAAGGACACCCGGGGAGGGACCTGTTGCCAGGAGACTTGGTGACTTACACCCGACACTGGGGTTACAATGGGTGGTACGCCCTAAATGTTACCAGGTGCGACCCCTACTCCCCAGTGTGTCAGGAACCTGTGAGACCCTCGGAGCCTTCAGCCTCCCACATCCAGGCCTCTGCAAAAGTGCCCACCCCACGCCGTAAATCTCCCCAGCCTCCCTCAGTGGTCTCCTCAGCAGCCCCAGCTATGGACATGATAAGTATAGCTGGCCCGTACCCGGCGCCTGTTAGGCACCCTGGGGTTCGTACAGTCCGGGACATAGGGTTCCAGACCCGGAGGGAGATGAAAGAGGTGGCCACACAGACCCAGATAGCGGGTCACGACGTCACTGTACAGGCCACACGACGTCATCAGGTCCTGGTGGTCCTTGGTGCCTCGGATGTTTGGCAATCTCAAGAAGAGTACCAGGTGGTACCTGGAAAAGGCCAGCCAAAGAAGTCTAAATAACCCGGACAGGGTCCCTGTATGTAAATAGTTAAATTGTTTATGTACCCGGACGGGTGAATGTTCCTAAAAAAGTTTTTTAATTTAATAAAAAAAAAAAAACACAGTTTTCATTACTTTTATTACAGTCTCATCCTGCGACGCCATCTATCTCCTGTAAAAAAATGAAAAAAAAAAGTATACCACCTGACCGACGCAGTCCATAGTAACGAGTGTCCCACGACGATCCAGCTCTGCTACATCAGAATGACAGGCAGAGCCTGTCATCCCGGCGCAGCACAGCTGATTACCTGCTTCCCCGGCGGTGACGTCATCGGACTGGTTTACGGCCAGGATTACCCTGCAGTCACTGCAGTTATCGCGAAAAACTGCATGTGACCGCCAGGGAGAAGATAATGGCGGCCATCAAGCAGTCCAGGACGTGACCGCCGGAGATCTTCTGCCAGGTAAGTGCCGCTGACTCCTGACAGACCCGACCGACGGACACTCACAGTGACAGTGACAAATCCGATTCCGGTATTCGATAAGACGAAAATATCGAAACGAATTATCGAAAGGCCGATAGAGCTAATATCGGCCGATAGCCGATATTTGCATTATCGTATCGCTCAACACTAATCCCCACATTAATCTCTTACCGGTGAGATTTTGCACATGTTCTGGAGTTATACCTATGCGGTTTCTATGTGATATGCCCCTCATGTTTTTTATGTTGTATGTATAGGCATTCAGTAGACCTATTTCTTTAAAGTTTTTTCTTTTTTTAGCTTCTCGATCAATTTGTGAAAAAGGCGCACTCTTTCCTGGTACTGGTTTCTGCATCTCTACCTCCAAAGCAGCATTTATACTACTGTATCGCATGGAGTTCCTTTATGGTACTCACAGGTAATTTTCTATCAGTTTTGTTGATATACTATAATCGTAGAGCGAGTATTAATTTATTTACCGTATATACTCGTGTATAAGCCGAGATTTTCAGCACCTTTTTTTGTGCTGAAAATGCCCCCTCGGCTTATACACGAGTCATAGGGCAGAAACCAGCGGGGGAGGGGATGCGGCGGCAGGAGCCGGTGGCTGGGACATCATACTCACCCTCCCGGTGCCATCGCTGAACGTCCCTGCAATCCTGCATTCTCCCCGGCTTCCTGCAGCTCTCCAGCGCTGAGCGGTGACGTAATACCCGCTCATTAAGGTCATGTAATATGGACGCGACGCCACTCCCATTGGCGTGGCCTCCATATTCATGGCCTTAATGAGCGGTATTACGTCACCGCTCAGCACTGGAGAGCTGCAGGAAGCCGGGGAGAACGCAGGATTGCCGGCCGGGACATTTAGCGATGGCACGGGGAGGGTGAGTATGATGGAGGAGGATGGGGGGACATGGAGGAGGACAAGGAGCACGGAGCAGGACGGGGGGGAGGATGGAGAGCACGGAGCAGAACTGGGGGAGGACGGAGAGCATGGAGCAGAACGGGGGGAGGACGGAGAGCACGGAGCAGAACGGGGGAGGACAGAGAGCACGGAGCAGGATGGGGGGAGGACGGAGAGCACGGAGCAGGACGGGGGTGGGCACAGAGGAGAATGGGGGAGTGCAGAGCTGGATGGGGGAGCACGGAGCAGGACGGGGGAGGATGGAAAGCACGGAGCAGGACAGGATAATGGAGCAGGAGGAGGGGAGCACAGAGGAGAATGGGGGCGCACAGAGCTGGATGGGGGAGCACAGAGCAGGATGGCAACTTATACACCCGGCTTATACGCGAGTCAATAAGTTTTCCAAGTTTTTTGTGGCAAAATTAGGGGGGTCGGCTTATACACGGCTCGGCTTATACACAAGTATATACGGTATCTCTTTTTCATTATTATTACCCCTTCTCTATGGTGGAAGGCATACAAATACTTGCAGCTGATTAGGTATATGTGCACTGGCGCCGCTACTCGTTTTTTACCTTTAATTTGGAACATAGTTTATTTATCAGCTACTCCTGTGCTGTAAATAAATAATTTAAAAAAAAACAGCGTGGGATCCCCTGTATGTTTGCTAACCAGCCAGGCAAAACTCACAGCAATCCTTAGCTGTCAGCTTCAGCAAGGCTAGTTATCAAGAATAGAGGGGTCCCCACGCT
Source organism: Oophaga sylvatica (assembly GCA_033576555.1). Taxonomy (NCBI): domain Eukaryota; kingdom Metazoa; phylum Chordata; class Amphibia; order Anura; family Dendrobatidae; genus Oophaga; species Oophaga sylvatica. The sequence continues at coordinate 5,051 of JARQOD010011098.1, forward strand.
GTTTTTTAAGTTATTTAAATAAATCATTAAAAAACGGCTTGGGGTCCGCCCTCCATTTTTGACAACCAGCCTTGCTAAAGCAGACAGTTGGGAGTTGGTATTCTCAGGCTGGTAAGGGGCCATGGATATTGGCCCCCCAGCCTAAAAATAGCAGCCCACAGCTGCCCAGAAAAGGAACATCTATTAGATGCGCCAATTCTGGCTCTTTGCCTGGCTCTTTCCACTTGCCCTGTAGCGGTGGCAAGTGGGGTGATAGTTGGGGGGTTGATTTCACCTTTGCATTTTCAGGTGACATAAAGGACCGAGGTTAGTAATGGAGAGGCGTCAATAAGACACCCGAATTACTAACCACATAGTCACATTGTAATAAGACACCAAGAAAAAAGTACTCTAATTGAAAGAATGACATAGACTCCTTTTATAATCTTAATTAAACGATACTTACGACCTCGCCTAATTTCACCAAAGCCCTTGATCTCCTGTAATAAAACTAAAAAAAAAACAACAATATACCATACCTGTCTGCTGTTCTGTCCCACACCGTAATCCATGTCTGGGGGATAAACTGTTTTCAATCTGGACTCTGCCAAGATGCGACCGTCCAGGCTGAGAACCACTGGTGACTGAGCAGCTATGAGCAGAACCTCAGTGACCGACGGTGACATCATAGAGTGTACCTCCGGTCAGTGAAGCTCTGTTCCCAGCTGGGCTGAACTGAAGTGACCTCGGGGAGATCCCCGCTAGCAGCGTGAGAGTTTTTCACTGTGCTAGTGTGGATCTCCCCAGATCTCGCAGTCCAGCCTGGCTGGGAACTGAGCTTCACTGACCAGAGGTAACCTCTATGACATCACCGTCGGACACTGAGGCTCTGCTCGAAGCCGTTCAGTCACCAGTGGTTCTCAGCCTGGACGGTCGCATCTTGGCACAGAGCGAGTATACTCATTGTTCGGGTGTCCTCCGAGTATTTTGGTGTGCTCGGAGATTTAGTTTCTGTAGATGCAGCTGCATGATTTATGGCTGTTTTGAGAATGACACAAATATTAATTTTTACAAAGTCTACTGCTTCACTTTTTCTAATGGCAATTTGCATATACTCCAGAATGTTATAAAGAGTGATCAGCTTAACAGCAATTACTTGCAAAGTCAATATTTGGCTAGAAAATGAACTTTATCCCCCAAAACACATTTCAATATCATTGCAGCCCTGCCTTAAAAGGACCAGCTAACCTCTTTTCAGTGATTGCTCCATTAACACAGGTATGGGTGTTGATGAGGACATGGCTGGAGATCAATCTGTCATGATTAAGTAAGAATGACACCACTGGACACTTTAAAAGGAGGCTGGTGCTTGGCATCATTGTTTCTCTTCTGTTAACCATGGTTATCTCTAAAGAAACACGTGCAGTCATCATTGCAATGCACAAAAATGGCCTAACAGGGAAGAGTATCGCAGCTAGAAAGATTGCACCTCAGCCAACAATCTATCGCATCATGAAGAACTTCAAGGAGAGAGGTTCCATTGTTGCCAAAAAGGCTCCAGGGCGCCCAAGAAAGACCAGCAAGCGCCAGGACTGTCTCTTAAAAGTGTTTCAGCTGCGGGATCAGGCTACCAGCAGTGCAGAGCTTGGTCAGGAATGGCAGCAGGCAGGTGTGAGTGCATCTGCATGCACTGTGAAGCGGAGACTCTTGGAGCAAGGCCTGGTCTCAAGGAAGGCAGCAAAGAAGCCACTTCTCTCCAGAAAAACATCATGGACAGACTGATATTCTGCAAAAGGTACAGGCAGTGGACTGCTGAGGACTGGGGTAAAGTTATTTTCTCTGATGAATCCCCTTTTCGATTGTTTGGGACATCAGGAAAACGCCTCATTCGGAGAAGACAAGGTGAGCTCTACAACCAGTCTTGTCTCATGCCAACTGTTAAGCATCCTGAAACCATTCATGTGTGGGGTTGTTTCTCAGCCAAGGGAATCGGCTCTCTCACAGTCTTGCCTAAAAACACAGCCATGAATAAAGAATGGTACCAGAATGTCCTCCAAGAGCAACTTCTCCCAACCCTCCAAGAGCAGTTTGGCGATCAACAATGGCTTTTCCAGCAAGATGGAGCACCTTGCCATAAAGCAAAGGTGATAACTAAATGGCTCAGGGAACAAAACATAGAGATTTTGTTTCCATGGCCTGGAAACTCCCCAGATCTTAATCCCATTGAGAACTTGTGGTCAATCATCAAGAGACAGGTGGACAAACAAAAACCTAAAAATTCTGACAAAATGAAAGCATTGATTGTGCAAGAATGGACTGCTATCAGTCAGGATTTGGTCCAGAAGTTGATTGAGAGCATGCCAGGGAGAATTGCAGAGGTCCTGAAGAAGAAGGGTCAACACTGCAAATATTGACTTGCTGCATTAACTCATTCTAACTGTCTATTATATAAGCTGTTGTTACTCATATGTTTGCAATTTCTGTCTGTGATAAAAACATCTGTCAAACACACATAAAAACCAGAGGGCAGCAGATCATGTGAAAATATAATATTTGTGTCATTCTCAAAACTTTTGGCCATGACTGTACATGTGGGGATTCCCTAGCAAACAGTCATTCCTCACATGTATTCAGGCTGTCCAGCAGCCATAAATAATGAAGCTGCATCAACAGAAACTAAGTCTCTGAGCACGCCAAAATACTCGAAGGACACCCGAGCAACGAGTATACTCACTCTCATCACTATCCCCTAACAACCATTAAGAGTTCTGGCTCTTACAGACCAGTTAGACACTCCTATTCAACTCGTAACATGCATTAAAGACAGCTGTCTTACATATTCACCTTTATAAAAGACTCCTGTCCACAGACTCAATCAGTCAGACTCTAACCTCTACAACATGGGTAAGACCAAAGAGCTTTATAAGGATACCAGGGACAAGATCATAGACCTGCACTAAGCTGAAATGGGTTGCAAAATCATATGTTAGATGATGGGTGAGAAGAAGACAACTGTTGGTGCAATAGTAAGAAAATGGAAGAAATACAAAATGACTGCCAATCGACATCGATCTGGGGCATCATGCAAAATCTCACCTTGTGGGGTATCCTTGATCATGAGGAAGGTGAGAGATCAGCCTAAAACTACATGGTGGGAACTTGTTAATGATCTCAAGGCAGCTGGGACCACAGTCACCAAGAAAACCATTGGTAACACATTATGCCGTAAAGGTTAACAATCCTGCAGTGCCTGCAAGGTTCCCCTGCTCAAGAAGGCACATGTGCAGGCCCGTTTGAAGTTTGCCAATGAACACCTGGATGATTCTGTGAGTGATTGGGAGAAGGTGCTGTGGTCAGATGAGACAAAAATTAAGCTCTGTGGCATAAACTCAACTCGCCGTGTTTGGATGAAGACAAATGCTTCCTATGATCCAAAGAACACAGTCCCAACGGTCAAGCATGGAGATGGAAGCATTATGTTTTAGGGGTGTTTCTCTTCTAAGGGCACAGGACTACTTCACCACATCAATGGGAGAATGGATGGAACCATGTACCATAAAATCCTGAGTGACAGCTAGTGATGAGTGAACGTGATCGCCACTACTCGTTACTTGCCTGAGTATCACGGTACTCGGCGAGTACGAGAATTTCCGTGACTACTCTGTGGGAACTCGTGTCTCCACCCAGCATTTTTGGCAGACTTTAAAGACCCAATAAGGCTGCAGGGATTGTCTGCCAGGCAATGAAATGCCGCAGCTATCTTTGTTGTGTTCGTGCAGTGATTGGCTGGCTGCACACCATCATCAGGGGTATAAGAGACCAGGCGCAGCCCTGCTCGGCGCATTCAGCTCTGGATTGAGATAGTGTAGGGAGAGCTGCTGCCGAAATAGGGTCAGAATTGGTGATTTCTTAGTGTGAGGTCTACCAATCCTAAACTGTTCCAGATAAACCAACAGTCCTTCTAAGGACTAATTCCGGAGTATAGGTTCCAGTGTTAGGTAGGCAGGGGAGTGTATGTCACTCTATACACATCAGTGCAAGCCCTGCAGGCACTGTATGTGTGTATACTGTATAGATAATTGCATACATCAAGAGGGTCCATTCCCTTCCTGTGCTCTGGTGCTGCTGCTACCTGTATGGTATATTGGCTGTATATAGCTAGCCCCAGGTGTATTTGGAATACAGGCCACATATGTTTCCGTGTGGTATCTCCATGAAAGCTCATATCTGTGTGCTCTGAAAGTTTGGCCAGTGTATGCCAGTTTAATTTTTTGGCCTGGGTGTGTCTGCACTTATATACACCAGTATTTAGCAAAAAAAAAACAGGCCACATTTTACTTTGGGGTCTATCTGTGACATGCCTCATACATCCGTGTGCCAAAAATTGAGGCATTTTAGGCCTAACTTCCCTTTTTTGGGCAGTCTGTCACTCTCGTTATAGCCAGCAGTCTTTTTTTATCCAAAAAAAAAAAAATTAATACTGGCAAGTATAAGGATCTGTGACGTGGGTTGCCAGCTTACATATTTTGGCCAGAATATCAACTAATACCTTACATATATTTATATGTCTTTTTGCACATTATACTTTTGCAGAGTGCAGTTGGGCCCAAATGGTTCTGTATACTGTGGCCTCTGTTCACACTGGATGCATTATAGTTAGCACTGGGCAGCCACCATAAGGCGTCATTAATAGGCTGTGAAACAGACGCTCTGCATTCCTGGTGTGAACATTGCCATATACAGATTGTACTTTTGTGCACTGGTGTACCACACGGCCAATCCCTGATTGAAGGCTGGCTGTTTAATTTGGTATTAATGCACCTGAGTTGTCGCCATTTTACTTGGGTCCGCTGCACTCTGTCAGTGCATCAGTATTAAGGCCTTTTCAGACAGGTAAGCATCTCTGCCTGTTTTTGGTGGTGTTTTCTTGAATTTTGGATTTTTTATCTGCTTTTTGTGGTTTTAGTCTGTTATCTCAGGCTGAGGCCTGGTGTAGCTGTGGTGGAAAAATCTTTTCTTCGCAGGCATATGTTGCATAGCTCTGTCTGCTAGCCTTGTTCTACTTATTTTTTATTGTTTTCAAAAAGTAACAAAAAACATACACCCAAAAAATTAATACAGTCTGTTATCTCAGGCTGAGGCCTGGTGTATCTGTGGTGGAAAAATCTTCGCTTTGCAGGCATACTGATCACATATAATTTTTCTCCAAATAAATAAATTTGCATTGAGCTTTTCAAATATTTCAGTAGTCCATTTAAAATGGGCAAGGCAAGGGGCAAGGGACGAGGAAGTTGATGTGATGCTGATGGTGCATGCAGAGGCCGTGGCCAAGCTGAAAGTGGGCAGCAGCAAAGATCCACATCTTCACGCACGACCTTCCTGTCCCAGTTTCTAGGGGACCGCAGCACACCATTATTGAAGCCAGGGCAGTATGAAACGGTTGTTGGTTGGATAGCGGATAATGCTTCCAGTCACTTACCCACCACCACGTCTTCCACATGATCAAGTCTGAGTAGCCATGAATGTGGACTGGATATTACTCACCCTGATCCTCCTTCCTCCCACCATTCCGAGTGTCCTGAGACAACTGATTCCACACTCGAACACTCCGAAGAGCTGTTCAGTTTTCCTTTTGGATATTTGTGCCTCTCACCCTCTCCACTTGAAGTGGGGCAAGATGATATTCCATGTAGCGATGGACAGATCTTTGAGCAACCACGGTCACACGAGGTGGACGAGGATGAGACACAATAGCCGGAAAGTCAGGAGGAGGAGCAGGGTGCGGATGTGGAAAACGAGGTGTTGGATGACATAGTGACTGACACAACTTGGCAGGAGGACATGCAGAGCGAGGACCGCAGCACACAAGGGGAAGGAGGCATACCACCCCAATAGGCAACAAGAAGCAGTGTGTTGGCCACAAACAGAAGTCTTGCATCCATTCCCTGTAACACCAACATTACGGAAGTTGCCATTCCAACTGTTAGATCTTCCCGAGTCTGGTTATTTTTTAAAGACTCTTCCGAGAACCCCAAACAGGTCATTTGCAGCACTTGCCATGCCCGCATCAGCAGGGATAGCAAAACTACCAGCCTGACCACCACCAGCATGATTAGGCACATGGCAGCAAAGCATCCGACTTTGTGGGCCGAACCCCAGGCTCCAGGAACACTGTCTACAGGTGATAACACTGCTTCTTCCACTGTTTTGCGTACAAGCCAATCCCCAGTTCACCGTGCCTGTGAAGATGCCTCTGCACGTGTTGTTGCCCACAGTCAACGAGCACCATCATCAAGCCCGTCCATGTCCTTGTCCCAGCTCAGCCTTCAGTTGTCTATACCCCAGTCATTGGAACGCAAGCGGAAATACCCAGCCAATTCCCCACAAGCCACAGTACTTAATTCGCACATTTGTCGTCTGCTTGCGCTCGTAATGTTGCCTTTTAGGCTCATTGAGACGGAAGCTTTCCGCAACCTGATGGCGGTACTCGGAACCCAGTCGCCACTATTTCTCCCGTTGTGCTGTACCGGCATTACACCAGCATGTGTCCCACAACATTACCCGTCCCTCAAAAATGCTGGTACTGGGAAAGTCCACCTAACCACAGACACGTGGACAAGTGCCTGTGGGCAGGTACTGTACATCTCTCTGATGGCACACTGGGTTAACATAATGGAAGCCTGGACCCATTCGGACCTTGGGATGGAACACATCCTTCTCATGCCGAGGATTGCGGGTCCTATGTCAATCAGGGTTGCCCCCACAGTCTACAGCTCCTGCACTGCTCCTCCTCTTCTTCAGCCTCCATCTCTGAAGTGAATACATCAGTCAGAAACTGGAAGTACTGAAGCACTGCATCAGCCAAACAGCAACAGGCTGTGCTGAAGCTAATCTGCATAGGTGACAAACTGCACAATACATAAGAGTTGTGGACAGCGCTGAAAGAGCATTCAGAAATTTGGATGACACCGCTGAACCTACAGACAGGCATGGTCGTGTGTGACAATGGCCGAAACCTGGTGGCGGCTCTGAGGGATGGTGAGCTGACACGCGTACCTTGCCTGGCCTATGTGCTTAACCTCATGGTTCAACATTTTCTTAAAAGCTACCCGGAGCTGACAGATCTGCTAGTGAAAGTACACCATCTGTCTGCTCATTTTAGAAAGTCAGCTACAGCTTCAGCTGCCCTTGCCGTTCTTCAGCAGTGTTTACAGCTTCCGGATCACCGACTGGTGTGTGATGTCCCCACATGTTGGAACTCTACACTGCATATGTTGGAAAGGATTTGTGAGCAGAAGAGGGCAGTTGTTGACTACCAGCATCAACAAGGCCGTCGATATTCAGTTCAGATTCCACACATAAGACCTCAGGAGTAGACATGAATGTCAGACATATGCACCATCCTCCAGAACTTTGAGGACTGCACCAAGATGGTGAGCGATGATGACAACATAATTAGCATCACCATCCCGCTTTTCAGCATTCTGAAAACCTCTCTGCTCACAATTAAAGATGATGCATTGCAGGCAGAGCACGAAGACATGGAGCAAGGAACCATACAGGATGATTACATTCAGCCCATCCTCATGTAGTCGCAATGTGGCTTGGTAGACAAAGAGGAGGAGGAGAAGGAAGAACAGGAGCTAATTTCATGGACTATAGACTGTATTACAAGCACAGCTGTCATACCGTCTGTTCAGCGGAGATGGCCTGAAGACAGGGGGGGAGAAGGTTGAGGATGAGAAGGAGGAGGACAGCATGGTCAGTCATCCTGTTGATGAGGACAATGAAGTCTTGCCTGTTAGTAGTCTGGCACGCATGGCTGACTTTATGTTGCGCTGCGTTTCCCGTGGCTCTCGCATTATAAAAATTTTCAGTGACACTCATTACTGGTTAGTGACACTCCTAGACCCACGCAACAAGGAAAACTTTCAATCTCTTCTTCCAGAGGCAGACAGGTGTACAAAAATGTTGCTGTGCCACAGTTCCCCTGTAGCAGAACGCTGGCAGCAGACGTCAGAGTTTGTTGTACAGCCAAGGAGTCCAAGCAAGAGAGACAGAAGTACAATCCAGCTCAGGCAGGGGATCAATGGCAAAGTTCTGGGACAGTTTTCTCAGATCCTCCCATCATGCCACCACAGAAGCAAGTGGTGCTGGCACAAGAAGTGCGATGTTTGGGAAGATGATGAGGGAGTACCTTGCAGATCGTCCAAACATCCTCCGGGATTCCTCTGTGCCTTTTATTTATTGGGTATCCAAGCTGGACAGGTAGCATGAACTGGCTCTCTATCCCTTGGAGGTCCTGGCCTGCCCTGCTGCTAGCATTCTGTCAGAGCAGGTTTTTAGTGCTGCTGGTGGAATTATAACAGCTAAGCGCATCCGCCTGTCAACTGACAATGCTGACAAGCTGACTCCTTTAAATTGGGTCTAGTTTTTAATGAGGCCTTCCTCCACGTCTCATCATCTGCCGCCACTAGATCATCAGTGTTAACATGTTCCCTGCTGCAACAGCCAGTGTCGAATTCCGAGCTGTTACGCCGCTCTCACCGCGTACTTCTGGAGCTGGTGCACACCGCCCAACTTCTTCACTTCCAGTCTCGCGACCGGAGCTGTGGTCCTGTAGGGTGAGCGTGCGTGCCGCACGCTCTTGACTCTGCGGCTCCCAGGTCCCATCGGGCGTGCTTGCGCACAACCCGCATGTCTAACTGCGCCCGCACTGACTCTGACGTCTCTATCGACCTGACCCGGAAGTCCCGGCGTGCATTCTCTATATCAGGCCGCCTCTTCATGTAGGCGGCGCCTGATTAACGCTTCCTTGCAAGGCCTTCTTGGTGCCTGCATGGTGGCTCTCTGTACTCAGGTCCGCTACCTTGTACTCTGGCGTGCTTCCCAGCACGCGCTCTGCTCTGTCTTGTACTCAGTCGTGCTTCCCAGCACATGCTCTGCTCTGTCTTGTACCCAGATGTGCTTCCCAGCATGAACTCTGCTCTGTCTTGTACCCAGGCTTGCTTCCCAGTACGCATCCTGCACCATCCGGTACCCTGCGTGCCCCGTGTACACGCTCTACGCACTTCTGTTACCAACATGCCCCAAGTACATGCTTTACATATTCCTGTAGCCTGCGTGCCCTCATCTTCACCCTGCTAAACATGGTCTCTCGTGCCTCCTTCAAGCTGGCCATCTGGTTCTTGCAGTCGTGGTACTTTATTCCCCTGGGCCTGCCCCTGACGCTCCCTGTATAGGGGGTGGTCCTCACTAGGTCAGCTTGACCGGGGTGGGTTGGTATCACGGCCCAGAGTGTCCACTCCAGGAGTCATCACATGAACAAGGGTAGGTGGTTTTGCTGGGCGTAAAAGACTTGTTGTGGGAAAGGTTGAGGTGTTTGCCAGCCCATACACTAAGTGTATGGGCATTCCAAGTGTATGGGTATACCCGCTCCTTTAAATTGGGCCTAGTTTTTAATCAGGCCTTCCTCCACGTCTCATCATCCACCGCCACTATATCACCAGGGTTAACGTGTTCCATGCTGATACAGCCAGTGTCAAAATCCTAACAAGGGTGGGTGGTTATGCTGGGTGTTAAATACTTGTTATGGAAAAGGTTGAGGTGTACCCCACAGGGGTAAATGTTGGCCAGCCCATACACTTAGTGCCCATACACATAGTGTATGGGCATTCCATGTCTAAGAGATCCACTCCTTTAAATTGGGCCTAGTTTTTAATCAGGCCTTTCTCCACGTCTCATCATCCACCGCCACTAGATCACCAGGGTTAACGTGTTCCGTGCTGCTACAGCCAGTGTCAAATTCCTAACAAGGGTGGGTGGTTAAGCTGGATGTTAAATACTTGCTATGGGAAAGGTTAAGGTGTACCCCACAGGGGAAAATGTTGGCCACCCAACACAGTTAGGGTATGGGCATTACAAGTCTTGGAGACCCGCTCCTTTTTAATGGGACATTTTTTGTTAAGAGGCCCTCCTCCATGTTTCTTCCAAGGGGGAATTGGGCATATTGGGATGCATATGACTTGGTAGCAGGGCAGGCCTTGCAGTCAGTGCAAAAAAACAGAATGGGAGGACAAAATGAATGATGTGAAGTGGATTTTCCTGGGCCCATCCAGTACCTGGGTTCAAAGGCTTATTGGGGCGCATATGACTTGGTAGCAGAGCAGGCCTTGCAGTCAATGCATAAGAAAACATAATGGGAGGACAACATGAATAATGTGAAGTGGATTTTCCTGGGCCCATCCAGTATGTGGGTTCAAAGGCTTATTGGGCTGCATATGACCTGGTAGCAGGGCAGTCCTTGCATTCAATGCAACATTTTTTATGGAAGCCCTCCTGGACATCTCGTGAAAGGGGTATTGGAGTGCGTCGTAATTCTTGGCAGCCCATCCACTCACAGCATAAGCTATAAAAGTTTAGGAGACCCACTGCTTAATAATTGCCCTTTAAGCAGATTAATGCTGCCTGATACCCCTGTAAAAATATGCTCTGTGACTTTAAGAGTCCTTCCTTCATAAATGAAACAAGATATGTCTGCTTATGTGTCACACACCACATGGCCAGCTAGGGTTGTTAAATGTTACAATGACATTTCCCAGTGAATGCATTTGTTTTGGTTGAAATCAATATTAAAGTAGAAAAACGCTTCAAAAACGCTGCGTCTGAACATAGCCCCAGTGGTGGAGGAACATTTTGGTCTGGGGTTAATTATTTTGCCTTATATACAAGTCATTAACCTGGAAAGGATGTACCTTAATATATTTCCCAGCAAAGTAAGTTTTGGTTTTGTTTTGATATGTTTTTCGGGGAATCGGTAAAAATGGCATGAAACTCTGACAACATTGTTAAAGCTGTGAACTAGGAATCAGGAATGCTTACAGGGGCGATCCCCATGATGTCCCTGTGTCATTTGAGCAGTGTTCCATCATTTTCAGATGCATTTAGACCTTAACCCCTTAGTGACAGAGCCATTTTGCAGCTTAATGACCGGGCCAATTTTTACAATTCTGACCACTGTCACTTTATGAGGTTATAACTCTGGAACGCTTTAACGAATCCCGCTGATTCTGAGACTTTTTTTTTCGTGACATATTGTACTTCACGTTAGTGCTAAATAGCAATTTTCAAATTTTAAATTTTTATGCCCTTAAATCAGAGAGATATGTCACACAAATTTCTTAATAAATAACATTTCCCACATGTCTACTTTACATCAGCACAATTTTGGGAACAAAATTTTCTTTTGTTACGAAGTTATAAGGGTTAAAAGTTGACCAGCGATTTCTCATTTTTACAACACCATTTTTTTTTAGGGACCACATCACATTTGAAGTCACTTTGAGGGGTCTATATGATAGAAAATACCCAAAAGTGACACCATTCTAAAAACTGCACCTCAAGGTGCTCAAAACCACATTCAAGAAGTTTATTAACCCTTCAAGTGCTTCACAGGAGCTGAAGCAATGTGGAAGGAAAAAATTGACATTTAACTTTTTTTGCAAAAGCTTTACTTCGGAACCAAGTTTTTTTTATTTTCACAAGTGTTAAAAGAAAAAATGAACCACAAAATTTGTTGTGCAATTTCTTCTGAATACGACGATACCCCATATGTGGGGGTAAACCACTTTTTGGGCGCATGGCAGAGGTCGCAAGGGAAGGAGCGCCGTTTGACTTTTTCAACGCAGAATTGGCTGAATGCCATGTCGCGTTTAGATAGCCCTTGATGTGCCTAAACAGTGGAAACACCCCACAACTGACCCCATTTTGGAAACAAGACCCCTTAAGGAACTTATCTAGATGTGTGGTGAGCACTTTGAACCTCCAAGTGCTTCACACAAGTTTATAACGTAGAGCCGTGAAAAAAAAAAAATTTTTCCACAAAAATGATCTTTTCACCCCAATTTTTAATTTCCCAAGGGTAATAAGACCGCAAAGATTTTGTGCAATTTGTCCTGAGCATGCTGATACCCCATATGTGGGGGTAAACCACTTTTTGGGCGCACGGCAGAGGTCGCAAGGGAAGGAGCGCTGTTTGACTTTTTCAACGCAGAATTGGCTGGATGCCATGTCGCGTTTAGAGAGCCCCTGATGTGCCTAAACAGTGGAAACCCCCAACAAGTAACCCCATTTTGGAAACTAGACCCCTTAAGGAACTTATCTAGATGTGTGGTGAGCACTTTGAACCTCCAAGTGATTCACACAAGTTTATAACGTAGAGCCGTGAAAATAAAAAATAATATTTTTTCCACAAAAATGATCTTTTCACCCCAATTTTTTTTCCCAAGGGTAACAAGACCCCAAAAGTTTTTGTGCAATTTGTCCTGAGCATGCCGATACCCCATATGTTGGGGTAAACCACTTTTTGGGCACACGGCAGAGGTCGCAAGGAAAGGAGCTACGTTTGACTTTTTCAACGCGGAATTGGCTGGACGCCATGTCGCATTTGTAGAGGCCCTGATGTGTCTAAACAGTGGAAACCCCCCACAAGTGACCCATTTTGGAAACTAGACCCCCTAAGGAAGTTATCTAGATGTGTGGTGAGCACTTTTAACCCCCAAGTGCTTCACAGAAGTTTATAACGCCCGGGCGTGAAAATAAAAAATCATATTTTTTCCACAAACCTGATCGTTTAGTCCCCAATTTTTTATTTTCCCAAGGGTAACAGGAGAAATTAGACCACAAAAGTTGTTGTCCAATTTGTCCTGAGTATGCTGATACCCCATATATGGGGGGGACCACTGTTTGGGCGCACGGCAGGGCTTGGAATGGAAGCAGCACCGTTTGACTTTTTCAAACCAAAATTGGCTGGAATTGAGATTGGACACCATGTCGCGTTTGGAGAGCCCCTGATGCGCCTAAACAGTGGAAACCCCCCACAAGTAACACCATTTTGGAAACTAGACCCCCTATGGAACTTATCTAGATCTGTTGTGAGCACTTTGAACCCCCAAGTGTTTCACAAAAGTTTATAATGCCTGGGTGTGAAAAAAAAAAACAATTTTCCACAAAAATGATTTTTTAGTCCCAAATTTTTTATTTTTCACAAGGAAATTGGACCCTAAAAGTTGTTGTCCAATTTGTCCTGAGTACGCTGATACCAAATATGTGGGGGGGGAAACTGTTTGGGCGCACGGCAGGGCTTGGAAAGGAAGTAATAAAGCTTTGGAATACAGACGTTGATGGGGGTCATGTTCCGTTTGCAGTGCCGCAGATGTGCCTAAACAGTGGAAAACCCCCACAAGTGACCCTATTTTGGAAACTAAACCCCTAAGTAACTTATCTAGATCTGTGGTGAGCACTTTGAACCCCCAAGTGTTTCACAAAAGTTTATAACGCCTGGGTGTGAAAAAAAAAAAAATTTTCCACAAAAATGATTTTTTAGTCCCAAATTTTTGATTTTTCACAAGGAAATTGGACCCCAAAAGTTGTTGTCCAATTTGTCCTGAGTACGCTGATACCAAATATGTGGGGGGGGGGAAACTGTTTTGGCACACAGCAGGGCTTGGAAAGGAAGTAATGACGTTTTGGAATGCAGACGTTGATGGGGGTCATGTTCCGTTTGCAGTGCCCCAGATGTGCCTAAACAGTGGAAAACCCCCACAAGTGACCCCATTTTGGAAACTAGACCCCCTAAGGAACTTATCTAGATCTTTGGTGAGCACTTTAAACCCCCAAGTGCTTCACAAAAGTTTATAATGCCCGGGCATGAAAATAAAAAATCCTATTTTTTTCCCACGAAAATTATCTTTTAGTCACTACTTTTTTATTTTCCCAAGGGTAACAGGAGAAATTGGACCACAAAAGTTGTTGTCCAATTTGTCCTGAGTACGCTGATACCCTGATGTGAATGGACTTGAAATGAGTTCTGAGCAGAGGCTCCCTCTGGTGGTTACAAGCGGTACTGGACTGTCCAGTGAAGATTGTGAGGATTGGGAATCAGGTGTTACTGACTGGTCTTATATAAGGGAGTCACCTTCCCATCAGGGTTGCCAGTGATCAATTGTTCTAGTCTCAATCCTTGATTCCTGTTTCCTTTGTAACCTGCTGTGTCGTGTCTGCATCTCCTGCTAACAGATAAGACATTTTCTTCTTTTTGCTTTTGTGCTTGATTTTTGCATTTTGTCCTGCACTTCTTTGGGGGCCTTCAGGGTCCCTTCCGGGGGCTTTTGCCCTCTCAGTTTTGTTCAGCCACTGATGTTTGTACATTTGCTTTTTCCAGTTTTTTCAGTGGCTGCTGTTTTTATTTTGTTACACCAGAGAACTAATTTAGGTGGTAGAGGTCGTGTGATCTCAGGTGTTTTTGAAATTAGTAAAGTTGGTGCTTTTCAGGGTTTTTTGGGATTGCAGTAAGTGCCCTTCCTATCCTTTTCTATTTAGATATTTTGGGCCCCAACGTTTGCTCATACTATTTTCTGTCTGTGTCAGTATTTCTTCTTGTCTAACCGCCATTACATGTTTGGGGGCTTTCTATGTTCTTTGGGGATCTGCTCCGGGGCAGATAGCTTTCCTCTTTCTATCTTTAGGTATAGTTAGTTTCTCAGGCTGTGACGAGGCGTCTAGGACCAACGTAGGAACGCTCCACGGCTGCCTCTAGTTGTGGTGGTTAGTCAGGGTACTGCAATCTCATAGATTCCAACTGCTCTGGTGTATTGCCTTTTTTACCTGCACTCCTCAGCTACCAAATCATAACAGTATCACCGGCCTAAACTGAAAATTATATGGTACTCACAGAAGGGAAAAATATTGTGAAAGAAAAAAAAAGGTTGTCAGAGTTGTCAGAGATATTTTTCTGTTTGTTGCATTTTTTTTTCCCTCTGTATCTCTGGGTGCTGGGGAGGATTTTTTTCTCAATGGAGTTTGCACAGTTGTCTGGCTGTGTGGATCAGCTTGCCACTGAGGTTCAGAGTATTGCTACCTATCTTGCTAGGTTGCCTGTTGTGGAACCTAGGATTCCCATGCCAGATTTGTTTTTGGGGGATCGAGCCAAGTTTCTGAATTTCAAAAATAATTGTAAATTGTTTTTTGCCTTAAAATCTAAGTCCTCAGGGAACGCAACGCAGCAGGTTCAAATTGTCATCTCTCTCCTGCGCGGCGATCCTCAGGATTGGGCTTTTTCCCTGACACCTGGGGATCCTGTTTTGAGTGATGTTGATGCATTTTTTCAGGCCTTGGGGTTATTGTACGATGAGCCTAATGTCACTGATCAAGCTGAAAAAGCCTTGTTGGCATTAAATCAGGGGCTTGATGACGCTGAGTTATACTGTCAGAGATTCCGTAGGTGGGCAGTCCTGACCAAATGGAATGACGACTGTTGTGAATGGGTTTGAGATGAGTTCTGAGCAGAGGCTCCCTCTGGTGGTTACAAGCGGTACTAGTGAGGATTGGGAATCAGGTGTTACTGATTGGTCTTATTTAAGGGAATCATTTTCCCATCAGGGTTGCCGGTGATCAATTGTTCTGGTCTGAATCCTTCTTTCCAGTTTCCCTTGTAGCCTGCTGTGTCGTTGTCTGCATCTCCTGCTATCAGATAAGACAATTTCTTATTTTGTGTTTTTGCTATATTTTTGCATTTTGTCCTGCACTTCTGTGGGGGCCTTCTGGGTCCCCTCCGGGGCTTTTGCCCTCTCAGTTTAGTTCAGCCACTGTGTTTTGTACTTTTGCTTTTTCCAGTTTTTTCAGTGGCTGCTGTTTTTGTTACACCAGAGAGCTAATTTAGGTGGTTGAGGTCGTGTGATCTCAGGTGATTTTGAAATTAGTAGAGTTGGTGTTTTTCAGGGTTTTCTGGGATTGCAGTAAGTACCCTTCCTGTCCTTTTCTATTTAGATAGTTTGGGCCCCAGCGTTTGCTCATACTATTTTCTTTCTGTGTCAGTATTTCCTCTTGTCTAACCGCCATTACATGTTTGGGGGCTTTCTATTATCTTTGGGGTTCTGCTCCGGGGCAGATAGCTTTCTATTTCTATCTTTAGGTGTAGTTAGTTTCTCAGGCTGTGACGAGGCGTCTAGGACCATCGTAGGAACGCTCCACGGCTGCCTCTAGTTGTGGTTGTCGGTCTGCACCTAGTCAACGCTGGTGTATCTTTACGGTGGTACCCGGCCAATACCCATAGATTTCACAACTGCTCTGGTGTATTTTCCTTTTTTACCTTGCGGCATCCTCTCTACGCTACCGTAAACATAAACAGACGACGCTTTGGCAGCCCTTTTTCGGAAGGGTCTGTCAGATAATTGTAAAGGATGTATATGGTGGGTATTCCCTGTCCCCTCTGGTCTCATATGAATTCTATGGTCATTAGCGATTCAAATTGACAGACGTTTGCGTGAGCGGAGAAGTATGCGTGGATGTGTTGCCTTGTGAACCTGCTCTGACCCATGCAGTGTGATGAGTGGTGTCTGGGGCACAGCGTCATGAGTTTAGAAAGCGCAATGGGTTATGTTTCTACTGTGGTGATGCCTCTCATGCTATTTCAGTCTGCCCTAAGCGGGGAAGACTTTTGCACGCTCAGTTGTCTTGGGTAGTGTTCAGACTAAGTTTTTATTAACTGTTACTCTGATATGCTCTCTGTCCTCATTTTCTGCTCAGGCTTTCGTTGATTCGGACAGCTATTAACCTGATGGATTTGATTTGCTAAACGTTGTGGGTTTCCCTTGATACCCCTACAGAAGTCTATTCCCCTACTGGGGATCGATTCTACCCCTTTGGCTGAGATAAACCTCAGTTTTCTACTCAGGTGATAATGAGGGTTGAACCTGATCATCAGGAGAGCTGCAAATTTTTGGTTCTGTATAATCTGCATGACATTATCGTGCTGGGTTTCCCTTGGTTACAGTCTCATAATCCTGTTTTGGATTGGAAATCTGTGTCTGTAACCAGTTGGGGCTGCCAATGTGTTAATACCAACACTCCTGTTTTTTCTGCCTCCCCCAGGCTAGGATGTTCCTGACTTTTTGTTGATTTTTCTGATGTGTTTAGCGAAAGTAAATCTGCATCCTTGCCTCCCATAGGAGCTATGACTGCGCTATTGAATTAGTGCCATGGTAGTAAATTCCAAAAGGTCGCCTTTTTAACTTGTCTGTACCTGAACATGACGCTATGCGGTCTTATATCAAGGAGTCTTTGGAGAAGGGTCATATCAGACCATCCTCTTCACCCTTAGGTGCCGGTTTTTTCTTTGTGGCCAAAAAGATGGTTCATTAAGGCCGTGTATTGATTATCGTCTTTTGAACAATATTACTGTGAAATATCAATACCCGTTACCCTTGATTTCTGACCTGTTTTCCAGGGTGAAAAACGCTACTTGGTTTACCAAGCTTGACCTCAGGGGGGCATATAACCTTATTCGCATTAAGCACGGGGATGAATGGAAGACGGCATTTAACACCCCTGAGGGCATTTTGAGTACCTTGTGATGCCCTTTGGGCTCACTAATGCTCCTTCGTCTTCCAGTCCTTCATGAATGACATTTTCAGGGATTTTGTGGATAAATTTCTGATTGTTTATTTGGATGATATCTTGATTTTTTCCTAATGACTGGGACTCTCATGTGAAACATGTTCGAACTGTATTCCGATTTTGAGAGAGAATGCTCTGTATGTGAAGGGATCAAAGTGTCTTTTTGGCGTAAGAGATCTCATTTTTGGGATTTATTTTGTCCCCATCTGTTATTGAAATGGACCCGGTCAAGGTTCAGGCCATCTGTGATTGGGTCCAACCTACTTCATTAAAGGCTCTTCAAAGATTTTTGGGTTTTGCCAATTTTTATCGTAAATTTATTGGTAATTTCTCGGTTATTGTTAAACCATTAACTGATTTGACCAAAAAGGGTTCTGATGTGGTGAATTGGCCTCCTGAGGCAGTCTCTGCGTTTCAGGAACTTAAGCAGAGATTCACTTCTGCTCCTGTTCTACGGCAGCCTGATGTTTCTCTGCCATTTCAGGTGGAGGTTGATGCCTCTGAAATTGGGGCAGGTGCCGTTTTGTCCCAAAGAGATCCAGAGACCTCTAAAAGTAACCCTTGTGCCTTTTTCTCTCGAAAATTTTCTCCTACTGAACGTAATTATGACGTGGGTAATCGGGAGTTATTGGCCATGAAGTGGGCTTTTGAAGAGTGGAGACATTGGCTGGAGGGAGCCAAACATCAGGTGGTGGTCCTTACGGACCATAAGAATCTGGTTTATCTGGAATCTGCCAAGCGACTTAATCCTAGACAGGCCAGGTGGGCCTTGTTTTTCACACGTTTTAATTTTGTGGTTTCCTTTCTTCCTGGCACTAAGAATGTTAAGGCGGATGCCCTTTCAAGGAGTTTCCTTGCGGACTCTCCTGAGTTATCTGATCTTTCTGTTATTTTGAAAGAAGGTGTAGTTCTTTCCGCCATCTCGCTCAATTTGAGACTGGCTCTGGAGGGGTGTCAGGAGGATAGGCCCGAGCGCTGCCCTGTTGGGAAATTGTTTGTCCCGGACCACTCACTGTGTGATGTCTGAGATTCATTGTTCCGCGTTGGCCGGTCATCCCGGAATTTTTGGTACCAGAGACTTGGTTAGTCGGTCCTTTTGGTGGCCTACCTTGTCTCGTGATGTCAGGGAATTTGTGCAGTCCTGCGGGACTTGCTCTCGCTCCAAGCCTTGCTCTCGCTCTAGTGGTTTGTTGATGCCATTGCCTGTGCCCAAGAGACCATGGACCCATATCTCTATGGATTTCATTTCCGACCTCCTGTTTCTCAGAGAATGACCGTCATCTGGGTGATTTGTGATAGGTTTTCCAAGATGATACATCTTGTGCCATTACCTAAGTTGCCTTCCTCCTCTGAATTGGTACCTTTGTTCCTTCAGCACGTGGTTCGTTTACACGGCATTCCTGAGAACATTGTGTCTGACAGAGGAGTCCAGTTTGTTTCCAGATTTTGGAGGACCTTTTGTTCTAAACTTGGTGTTCAATTGTCTTTCTCCTCGGCGTTTCATCCTCAGACCAATGGTCAAACTGAGAGAACAAATCAGACATGGAGACTTATCTAAGATGCTTTGTGTCTGCTGATCAGGATGACTGGGTCTCTTTTTTGCCTTTGGCTGAGTTTGCTCTTAATAATAGGGCTAGCTCTGCCACTTTGATGTCTCCATTTTTCTGTAATTCTGGGTTTCATCCTCGATTTTCTTCAGGACAGACGGAGGCTTCTGTCTGTCCAGGTGTTGACTCTGTTGTGGAGCGTATGCAACAGATTTGGGACCAGGTAGTGCAGAGGTTGTCCCTCTCTCAGGAGAGGGCCCAGCGGTTTGCTAACCGGCATAGGACTGATGGTCCCGGTTTAAAGTGGGGGACTTGGTCTGGTTGTCCTCAAAAAATATTCCTATGAGAGTGGCATCTCCTAAATTTAAGCCTAGGTTCATTGGACCTTATAAGATCATGGAGATTCTTAATCCTGTTTCTTTTCGTTTGCTTCTTCCAGGAACATTTAAGATCCATAATGTGTTCCACAAGTCCTTGTTGAAGAGGTTTGTTGAGCCAGTGGTTCCTACTGCTTTGCCTCCTGACCCTGTTCTGGTTGAGGGCAATATGGAGTTTGTGGTTGAGAAAATTTGAATTCTCTTTTTTCTAGACGGAAACTCCAGTATTTGGTTAAGTGGAGAGGTTATGGTCAGGAAGACAATTCTTGGGTGTTTGCTTCGGACATCCATGCTAGGAGACTCATCCGTGCGTATCATAGAACTCATCCTGACCG
>JARQOD010011099.1:0-24741 GCA_033576555.1 Oophaga sylvatica
GGGGCGTAACCTTATTCCATTAAGCGGGGGATGAATGGAAGAGGGCATTTAATCCCCAGAGGGCTTTTGATACCTATGACCCTTTTTGGGTCCAATGCTCCCCGTTTTCCAGTCCTTCATGAATGACATTTTGGGGTTTTGGGAAATTTTTGATTGTTTATTTGGATGATACTTTTTTTTTTCCAATGAGGGGGACTCTCTTTTTAAAATTTTGGGGCTGGTTCCATTTTTTGAGGAGAAGCTCTTAGTGGGGGATAAAGGGGTTTTTTTTTGGGCACAGGGATTAATTTCGGGATTCATTTTGTCCCCATTTTTATTAAAAGGGGACCCGGTCAAGGTTCGGCCCCATCTGTTTTTGGGCCCCAACCCCTCTTCTTTAAAGGGGCTTTCTGTTTGAGTTTTCCAAAGCAAATATCGGGTATCGGCCGATTTGGCTGTATCGGAACCCGATCCGATCCCGATATTTTCGTCAAAGGGACCCCGGAATCGGAATGTCACGTCCGTAGTTCCGTCGGGGGGTCGTCAGATCAGGGGAAAACTTACCCGGCAGAAGATCTCCCGTACACCCGGACGTTAAGGCCGCCACCTCCTCCCTAGGGGGTCACATGCAGTTTCTCCGTTAACTGCAGTGACTGCGGGTAATCGCGCCGAAAGCAGCCCGATAACTCCCCCCCCGGGGGGAAGTGGTAAGCATTTTTGCGCCCGGGGGATGTCAGGCTCTCTGTCATTCCGAGTGAGACTGGTCGCGGGGACAGTCTTACTATGGCTGCGTGGACAGGTGGATATGTTGTTTTTTTTTTTATTTTTTTACAGGAAATCGTGCGCGGGGAATAAGATAAAAAAAAAATAAAACGTTTGCTCTTTTTTTTCATTAAAAGACTTTTCTTCTGGGTTTTTTTTAAACTTTAAAAAAACTTTGGGATTAATAAGGATCGGGTTTTTT
Source organism: Oophaga sylvatica (assembly GCA_033576555.1). NCBI lineage: Eukaryota > Metazoa > Chordata > Amphibia > Anura > Dendrobatidae > Oophaga > Oophaga sylvatica. Next base: position 944 of record JARQOD010011099.1, read on the forward strand.
GACCCCCCCAAATTATTAACCGGGCTTTTGTCCCCCGTGCAATCAAAGGTGATTTTAACCCCCCTTAAACCCCCCTTTTGCCACCGTACAGGGCAAGGGGAAAGCCGGGAAAGGCCAAATTTTGGCACATTTTTGATGGCCAAATGTGGGGCTGCTGTACCGGGGTATTTATCGGCTGTTGGGGCCCCCAAAATCCGGGGGCCTTGACACCCCTTTTAATACCAGGCCCCAGATCTGCATTTTACTTGGGGTTTAAAACAAAAATAGGGGACCCTAACCTTTTTTTTTTTCGAGGGGCCCCCCTATTTTTTTAACCCCCCAAGCTAAGCAACGCTGGGGCCTGGTTTTATCCGAGGGGCAAGGTCCATGGTTTTTTGCCCCTTACCACCTTTTAAAAAACCAGGCCCCGGTTGCTTCATGGGGTGGTTAAAAAAAAGGGGGGGACCCCACGCCAAATTTTTTTTTTCGGGGGCCCCCTTTTTTGTTAATCACCAAATTCAGACTGTGTGGCCTGTATTATCAGCTGGCAAGGCCATGATCTTGGCCCCTTTAAAACCCTAAAACCCAGGCTCAGGGTCTTTCATTGGGGGGGTAAAAAAAAAGGGGGGGGACCCCACGCCTTTTTTTTTTCGAAGGGAACCCCAATTTTGTTAATCGTTCCCCCTCGTCACTGATTGTGTCCCTGGCTGACCTGATAAAAAGGGAAAAAATAAAAAATTTTTACTTAAGGGCCCCTACATAGCGAAAACGCTAACGGGCTGTGGCATAGTTTTGTGACGCAGCGCGAGTCACCGCGATCCCCCGTTGTGACATTCACCGATCAGCCCCCCTCCCGGGATCGCTGATGCCTGAAATGTGGGGACCTTTTTTTGATCGCGGTTTCCCCCCTGACAGGCACGCATGTACCACTCCCCTGCATGGGGGGCGGTACCCCAAAGGGAAAAGCGGGTTTCTACACACCCCCCCGCCCGGAAACCCCGTGTACCTTGGTTACCACGGATCGCGGTCTCCCCCCCCGTCACACCGCGTGCGTGCCTGTCAGGGGAAACCGCGATCAAAAAAGGCCTGACATTTCGGGGCATCCGATACCCTGAAGGGGGGCTGATGCGCTGAATTCACCCCAAAAGCAATCGGGGGTGACTCGCTGCTGCGTCACAAAACATGATCAGCAGCGATTGGTAGCGATATCGCTATGTGAGGGGCCCTTTTAAACGATGTTACCCCCCGGGGTCCTGCCCAGATCGCGCCTGAGCTGCCGTTTGGCGCTCACAGCACATGTAGCGATACCCCGATCCGAAAAGTGCATACGCGGGGATCACTGGTGTATCTTTTTGTGAGACCCAGCCTTTACTCACGTTAGCCAGGAGGAACTCATTAGGGGGGTTTTTTCTGTGACGCGCATAGCTGCGGTCCCTGCAGAAAAAAACCCCCTTTTTAAGGATTCCTGTGGACCTGACTGTGCATGGGGTAGGTAAGAATAATTTTTTTTTTTTATTTTTTTTTTATTTCAGAAATGGTTTTTTTCAGTAAAAAAAAAAAGGTCAAAAAAATTTCTTTTTTCATTAAAATGATTTTTTTTAATTAAATGTGTGTGTTTTTTTTTTTCATGCAATAGGTTAAAAATTTTTTAGTTGTCTAATTGAAGCCTCAATTATAAACCGGTTAAGGTCACCTTCAATAGCAGGTGGGGGTTTAACCCCAAAACCCATTTGCCACCGCTACAGGCAAGGGGGAAAGCGGGCAAAGTGCCAGAAAAAGGGGAATCTAATTATAGATTGTCTTTCTGGGGGGGGGGGCAGTTTTAAACCAGGGGGGGGGGGGGGGGAAAATAATGGTCCTCTCTGGGCTATTATTATCTCCCCCCATCACGCTTGTCGTCTTTGCGAAAATAGGGCGAGAGCCCACGCTTTTTTTTTTTAGAATTTTAAACCCCATATTAATTAAATTCTTGAATTTGTGAAAAAAATTTTATATATATATTTTTATATATATATATTAATATATTTATTTCATACATTCTACATATTAAAAAAGCCGCTAATTAAAATTTCCGCTTTTTTAAAAAAACAAAAACCCACATGAAATGACATTGGTTTACATGATTAAAAACCTTCTTTTCATGTGTTTGTATCTGATTTGCACAAACAAAACTTATGTAAGTGTGAAAATTTTTACACCTGTGGGGGTTAAAATTTAAAAGGGGTTTAAAATTGTAAAAAAAAACCGTTTTTTTTTACAACAATTTAACCTTTAAAATTAAAACCCCTAAGGTGTAAAAATTTTCACACACCCCCTCATGTAAATTTTTTGTGCAAATCAGATATCAAACACATGAAAGACAGGGGAACTCTATTAAACCCCGTGTCATTTCATGTCGGGTTTGTTTTTTCAAAAACCCGTTTTTCCCCGGGAAAATTTATCAGGGTATTTACTATGTAAAATGTAAAAACTAAAAAATTTTTTTATATATATAGTCACAAAAAATGTTATAATAAAATAAATATATGTATTCTTTGGGGTATTTTTGTGTTTAAAGGGGAAAAAAAGGGGTTTTTTTTTTAGTTACGTATTTTGCCCCCCTAGATTACATTGTTTTTCCGGGGATCGGTACCGGGTATCGCCGATATTTTAAAGGTACGGCGATACCATTCCGTTTCCCCTACTTTTGGTTTTGGGGAAATATCGCTAACTCTATTTTTTAGAATTTTTGGGTTTTTTCCAATTTTTATCGAAAAATTTTTTGGGGAATTTCTCTTTTTTTTTAAAACCCCTTGACGTTTTTACCAAAAAGGGTTTTGATGTGGGAATTGGCCCCTGAGGCTTTTTTGCGTTTGGGGAATTTGCAAGATTCATTTTGCCCCGTTCTACGGCAGTGGATGTTTCTTGCCTTTCAGGTGGAGGTTGTGCCCCCTAAAATTTGGGGGGGGCCGTTTTGTCCCAAAGAGATCCAAGACTTCTAAAAGTAACCCTGTGCCTTTTTCTCTCAAAATTTTCTCCAACTGAACGAATTATGACTGGGTAATTTTTTTTGGGCCCCAAAAAGTGGGTTTTTAAAAGAGTGGAGAAGGGCTGGAGGGAGCCAAACATCGTTGGGGTCCCACAACCAAAAAGAATCGGTTTTTATCGGAAAATCACCAAGCACTTAATCCTAGACAGGCCAGGGGGCCTTGTTTTTCAACGTTTTAATTTTGTGGTTTTTTTTTCTTCCTGGCACTAAAAATGTTAAGGCGACCCCCTCTCGTGATTTCCTTGCGGACCCCCCGATTATCGTCCGCTTTTTTTTTAAAAGAGGGTGTAGTTCTTTCCCCTCTCCCCCAAAATTTTAGATGGCTGGGGAAGGGTGTCGGAGGAAAACCCGGCGTGCCCATTGGAAATTGTTTTCCCAGATGGGGAAAAAGAGTGTGATGTCTGAGTTATTGTTCCGCTTGGGCCCCCGGTCACCCGGAATTTTTTTGGTACCAGAGACTTGGTTACCCGTCCTTTTGGTGGCATACTCTGTCTCTCCCCTCGGGAATTGTGCAGTCCGGGGAAATTGCCTGCCCAAAAGCCTTGCTCTCGCTCTAGTGGTTTGTTGATCCATTGCCGGCCCCCAAGGACCATGGCCCTTTTTCCTAGGATTTCTTTTTCCGACCTCCCCTTTTTTCCCGAGAATGACCGTTATCTGGGTTTTTGTGATAGTTTTCCAAAAGATCATTTGGCCTTACCAAGTTGCCTTCCTCCTCCAATTTTGGGGCCTTTGTTCCTTCAGCACTGGTTCTTACACGGCTTCCTGAGACTTTTTGTCTGCAGAGGAGTCCGTTTGTTTCCCGATTTTGGGGACTTTTTTTCTAAACTTGGTGTTAAAAATTTCTTTCTCCTCCCCTTTTCATCCTCAACCCCAAGGGGAAAAATGAGAGAACAAACCAGACTTTTAGACTTATCTAAATGCTTTTGTCGCTGTAAGATGACGGGTTTTTTTGCCTTTGGCTGAGTTTCTTTAAAAAGGGCTAGTCTCCACTTTGATGCTCCATTTTTTGCAATTTTGGGTTTACCCTCGTTTTTTGGGGCAGACGGAGGCTTCTGTCTGTCCAGGTTTTGACTCTTTGTGGGGGTATGAGCAATTTGGGACCGGGGGGGGGAGAGATTGCCCCCCTCTCAGGAGAGGGCCCAGCGGTTTCCAAACCGGGGATGGGGCGAGGCCTCGTTTGAAGTGGGGACTTGGTCTGATTGTCCTCAAAAATATCCCTAGAATTGCATCCCAAAATTTTAAACCTGGGGCTTGGCCCCTTAAAAGTCAGGAGATTCTTAAACCTGTTTCCTTTCGTTTACTTTTCCAGGGCATTTAAGACCATAACGTGCCACAGTCCTTATTGAAGGGTTTTTTTCGAGCTAGTTTCCAGGGGTGCGCCCCCCCCACCCTTTTTTTGGTTAGGCAATCTGGAGTTGTGGTTGAGAAAATATTGGATTCTCGTTTTTCTAGACGAAACTCCATATTTGGTTAAGGGGAAGGGGTTTTGGTCAGGGGGACAATTTTGGGTGTTTGCTTGGGGCATCCATGCTAGGAGACGTCCGTGCGTATCACAGAGCTCACCGCCGGGCCGGGGTTTCCCAAAGAGGGTTCGGTGACCCCTCCTAAGGGGGGGTACTTTTTGTGAATGTGTTAGAAATGAATTCTACAAAGCCCCACTGGTGGTTACAAACATACTGACCATTCTTGAAGATTGTGAAATTGGAAATCAGGGTTACAGACGGTCTTTTTAAGGGGGTTCCCCCCTCAGGTTCCGGTGAAAATTGTTTGTCAAAAATTGGTTCCTGGTTCATTGGAAAACTTGCGGTCTTGCTGATCTTCTGCAAAAAGATGAGTGTTTTCTGCTTTTTTTTTTTTTTCTTGCTTTTGCTTTTTTCTTGCACTTTTGGATTTACCAGGCCCCTCCGGGGGTTTTTGCTCCTCCGTTTTCTGAGCCACTGTTTTTTGTTTATTTGTTTTCCAGTTTTTTTCAGTGCTGCGACTTGTTTTGTTACACCAGAAATAATTTGGGGGTAAGGTCGTGTATCCCAGGTTTTTTGCAATTGTAATTGGGGTTTTTTTTTTGGGTTTTTTGGTTGCAGAAATTCCCTTCCTACTTTTTTTCTAGAAGATTGGGCCCCAAGTTTGCTCATACATTTTCTGTCTGTGTCTGTATTTCCTTTTGCTAACCCCTTTTAATTTTTGGGGGCTTCTTTATTCTTTGGGGATCTGCTCCGGGGCAGATATTTTTCCTTTTTCATTTTGGTGTAGTTAGCCCCCCCGGTGTGACGAGGCGCTGGACCAACGGGGTACGCCCAAAACGCGCCTTTAGTTGTGGGGTTTCAGGACTGCATCCATTAGTTTCCCAACCCTTGGTGTTTTCCCCGTTTTTGCCTGCTCCCCTCAGCTCCAAAATCAAACACCGCCCCAAATTTTAACGCACCCCAATAACCCTTTGAACAACGTCCGGAGGCCACCAAAAAGCATTTTCCCATTATTAGTAATTTTGTACTCCCAACATTTGTTGGCATTGAAGCAAGGCCTTCCCTGCTCCAAATTAAACCACCCCCAATAGCTTTTTAAACCCCAAAATTAGGGGGGTCACAGAACCCCAAATTTTTCCCATTTATCATTTTTACTTCATACTGTTGCCTATCTTTAATGCAAGGCCTCCCCCTGCACAAAGTTACACGCACCCCAATAACACTTGGAAAAACCCCCTGGGGGCCACATAAACCCCAAATTCCCTTATTATGAATTTTACCCCCAAAAAAGTTTGCCCATGAAGAATCAAGGCCTACCCAATTTGGATCACCCCAATGACACAAAAAACTGATTTCTGGATAGCCACATAAACCAAAGTTCCCTTTAAATTTTTCATTTTTACGCCATACTGTTTCTTTGCTTTAATCAAGGCCCCCCCCCCCCCAAAAAGTTATATGCACCCCAAAACCCTTTAACCGAGCCTTCATGGCTATATGACATCAAAGTTCCCATTTTTTTTTTTGGTATCCCCGTACTGTTTGGGGGCTATGCATTTAATGCAAGGTCTCCCCCAAATGTGCACGCACACCAATCCCCCTAGAAATAAACTGGGGGACAGCCTAAAAAAAAGGACAGGTCCTTAAATTTTTTTGCCCATCCTAACTTATGGGCTGACAAACTTTCCCCCCCTTTTTGGGGGTCACTTCAACTATGTGAAAATTTTTTTTTATGGGCATCAAAACCCCCCTTTAAAAAAAAAATTTTAGCTTTTTGCATCACATACAGGGTCACCAGGTAAATCTAGTGTGCTGGGGAAGGGGGATAAAAAAAGGAGGGGAAAATAACACCAAAAGCCAAGATAAGGAAGCATATTCGAGTTAGGTGTGAAGAAAACGCAGGAATACACCCCCCGAAAAAAGCTGTTTAGATTGCAACTGGAAAGGGGGAAAGGGGGGGAAAAGCTGACCCTGTACTAAGACTAGGAGAAGCTCTACGAGGGGTGGGCGCCCATTCTTTGTGAACGACACCTGAGTTTCCTAGGAAACCGGGGAAAGCCCCAAAGGTGGGGGAAAGGGGCCCTGAACGATCTGGGAATGGGAAAAAAAAACGGTAACTTCTTAGTAGGGAAAAAAAAAAGTGCAGAAACAAAAGGAAACCCAAAAAAAAAACAGGCAGAACAGAGACCCCCCAACTGCACAAAATCAAACAGAAAGCTATAAAAAACCCCGCCAAACCCTTCGGATTAAAAAACTGTTGTCCAGGAAGGACGGGAGCGGTCGGAATAAAGGTTATACAATCATTTTACCTTGACAAACCCAGACAGGGAAAAAACCAGCAGCCAAAAACCCCCCAACAAGAGGAGATGGTCAAATGAAATAAAATTCTAACAAAGACTGTTTTGAGGTTTGTTTTGTGTTTTTAAACGGGGGGGTGAGAAGTCGGCCCAAATACCCCTTGTTCATTTTATAAGAGTCCCGTCACATTTCATTACAGGCAGATGCCTTATCATTAAACCCCACCCCAAACTAAAAACCCCGCTTGACAAAACGCTTGTGCGGGGGAAGGCCAGGACCTCCAAGGGTAAGAGCCAGCTAATGCCACACCCCAGTTGGAACCCTTTTAAAAAACACGGGGGAAACACGGGGGTTGGGAGGGGAGCAAAGTTCTCCCTCAGCATCCCAAAAAAAATTGCACCCGGGGGAAATACCCCACGCCTCGGGCCCCTGCAAGAGGGTTTTAGAAAGCTCTTCCAAAATTTGCCAGTTTCCCCGCCTCTGGGCTTAGTTGGTCTTCTCACCTGTCTTTGGTTTCCAATGAACGGCCTCGCCCCCAGCTTTTTCAGAGGGAATTTTTTTAAGATTCTGCAAAAAGGGCCCCTCGGTACTGCACCATTTTAAAAGACCTGTGGCCTCGGAAGAAGATATTGAAATTCTTTTTTGCAGGGGTTTGAAGTGACCAACCCCTAAGATGTCACCTAAAATTTTTTAGAATGTGGGGGCCGGGGGAAAGGGCAAACAAAAAAAAGCCATTGGGGCAGACGCTAACCCAAGACTTCTTTCCTCCCCAAAATATAAATGACCAGTGTCCTCCTCCCCCCGTCCTCACCAAATCCACCTGAGCAACGGATACATTGTTTTGTATACCGTTTTTTGCGTATGAAACTTTTCCCCTTTTTTTTGCTCCTCCTCCCCCCCCATTGAAAACCAAATTTTCATTTGGGGGATGACATGGGGGCTGTGGTTTCACCCATTTTTCCTTGCTCCATCTCATCGTGCAACGCCTCAGTGCATTTTTAATTGTGGCAGAGAGCTTTTCAGAATACAGGAAGCGGGATGGTGATGCTATTAGGTCACGCCGCTCCCTCTTGGTGGAGTCCTCAAAGTTTGTGGATGGTACTATGTCTGAAATCCATTCCACTCCTAGGTCTTATGTGGGGGCCCCGAATGAATACCGACACCTTTTATTTTTTTAGTCATAACTGCCCTTGTCATGTATTGTACTTTTTCCTAAGCTTTTTTGTGCTTGGGTGCGGGAAAACAGGGGGAGCTAGGTTGAAATGAAATGACTTTATTACTTCAAAAAAGCTGCGAAATTTCACAAGTTTGCGGAACGCGACAGGAACACGCACCAAAAGGTAACTTCAACACTAAAAAAAACTCCAAAGGGGGTTCAGGATCTCTTCTCTGTCCGTAATTCCCTGCAAACAAGTTTCCCAAAAAAACAGGGTTTTTCCAGAGTCCAAAGTTTCCCAAAAGGTTCCTCAGGGGGGATAGGGGGAGTACAAGTCCAAGGTTCCCCGGAGCAGGTCACAGACTAATGAGCTTGATTTAGGAGCACTGTTTTTTCAGGAGGCTGTTTAAAAAAGCAAGGGGAAAAGAATCAGGTGGGAACGAAAACGGAAACCCCATTTAAAGGGGCAAAAAAAGCAAAAGACAGAAGCAAAATGGGAAGGAAAACTAGTTTAAGGAACAGTCAACAGAGACAAAGAACCTTACATTACTCCCCCCTTAGGGACAACCTCCGGAGGACCTCAGCCAGGCTTGTCGGGACCCTGATAAAACGGGGAGCAGCAAGCATTTACATTATTGACTGGTTTCCCATGATTGTCCTCCACTGGGTACCCTGCCATTTAATCAAAATTTAACTGATTTTGTAAACCTGGAATCTAAATCCTTTCCACCAAAATTCTTCCTGACCATGACAAAATGGGTCAGGGCAAGGAAAGAAATCCAGGAAACGTATTGGGTGTTGCAGCCTTTAGTAAGGATACATGAAAGACAGGGGGATTCTCATAGTTTGGGCGTTGAAGCGAAAAGCAACAGACTTATAACTTATTGTTTTTATAAGGTCCAATGTAACTTATGCCCAATTTAGACGATGGAATCTTTAATTAAGATTTCTGGTTGACAGCCAGACCAAATCTCCTACCTTGAAAGCTGGTGCAGGTTTACGAAATTTATCTGCTGCTTTCTTGTACCTTTCCTGAGCCAATTTAGATTTTCCTTTAGAAGATCCATATCTTTTGTAAAGAAGTGATTCTTTCAGCCACTGCCGGCAAGGCGTATCTATGGAAATCAGGAAGAATGTTAGGATGATAACCTAGATTGAGTAAAAAGGAGATGCTTAGTGGAGGCGCTCTGAGAGTTTGTTATAAGAGAACTCAGCCAGTGGAAGTAGATCCACCCAATCATCCTGTAGGTGGCAGATAAACAGCGGAGATACTGCTCCAGGGTTGATTGGTTCTTCTGTCTGTCCATTAGTCTGGGATGAAAAGCAGAAGAAAAGGTTTACTTTAATGTCCAATGCTGCACAGAAATTTTGCCAAAACCTTGAAGTGAATTGCACCCCTCGATCCGAAATGACCTCATCCCGGTACTCCATGTAAGCGAAACACATTCTTAATTATCAAGTCTGAGTCTGTTTTGCAGTGGGTAAGCCGACACAAGGGATAAATGAGCTGCCTTTGTTAGACGGTCAACCACCACTAGAATGGTGTTTCTTCCCTTGAGAGGTTGGTAACTCCACAATGAAGTCCATAGAAATGGATCCCCACGGGCGGGACGGGGTGGGAAGAGACTGTAACAGACCAGTTGGTGAGGAGCGAGGTGTTTTGCATCTTGCACAGACTTCACATGAAGAACTAGTTTAAAACATCCTTCCTGCAATGTGGGCCACCAAAAGAAACGCAGAGAGAAATTCCTGTGTCTTTAGAATTCCTCTATGCCCAGCTATCTTGGAATCGTGAATGAGTTGAATCTCTCAATCTGACTGTTTCAGGAATATACAGGCGTTGTCCCTGAATCCCACACACCATTCTTAAAGACAAGACTTACGTCCCTTGGGGGTTGTGCCAAAAAGAAAATCCGCATGGTATGCTTCCTTGATGTCCTTAAGTAGGTCTTGATTAGAATTAATCCTAGGATCTAGAGTAGGAAGAATAGTCTTAGGAGGAGTAATTGGAGTGTCTCTGCTGAGTAAATCCTAGAGAGTGCATCAGCCTTTCCATTGCGCGATCCTGGTCTATAAGAAATGATAAAATTAAATTGGTTTAAGAAAGATTCCAGCGAGCCTGGGAGGATCAGGCACTTAGCCGACTGATAAACTCAAGGTTACGATGGTCGTCAGGACGATATTTCTGTGCAGCACCTGAAGAAGGTTCTCCATTCTTTGAAGGCGGCAATAATGGCCAACAACTCTCTATTGCCACATCGTAGTTCCTCTCAGCCGAAGCAACTGCTGGGAAAAAGAAGGCACAGGATGCAAGACATTCTTCTCACCTGTTCTCTGAGAGAGTATAGCTCCAACGACAGTCTGAAGCATCCACCTCTATTATGAAGGCAAGCTCGGGGTTTGGGATGTACAGGATAGGTGCAGTGGTAAATTTATCTTTTAGACGGGAAAATGCTTCCTGGGCTTGGGAGTCCAGGAGAACTAGACTCTTTCCGGGTAAGTTGGGTGATAGGTGACACTACCTCAGAGAAATTTCTAATGAAACGTCTATAGAAGTTGGCAAACCCGATGAAGCGCTGTACCTCCTTTCACATTTCTAGGACTTGGCCAATCCTTGATGCTTGGGTTTTGCTTCCATCCATACTAATTCCTTGTGTAGACAGTACATACCCCAGAAATTGAATTTCGGTCCTATGGAATTCACACTTTTCAAGTTTGATGTAAAGATGATTTTGTCTTAGACGTTCCAAGACCATTCTCACATGTCCATGATGTTCCTCTGTGGAGTTAGAAAAAATTAGAAAATCATCCAAATAAATTACCACGAATGTATCTAGGAGATCCCTGAAGATGTCATTCACCAAGTGTTGGAAAGTGGCTGGGGCGGTACTCAGACCAAAAGGCATAACTAGATATTCAAAGTGTCCATAGCGTGACCTGAATGCAGTCTTCCATTCATCCCCAGGTCTAATACGGACTAAGTTATAGGCCCCACGAAGATCTAGTTTAGAGAAAATTTTGGCATGTCGCACTCTCTCCAATAACTCAAGTATTAAAGGCAATGGATAACGGTTTCTAATAGTAACCTTATTGAGTTCCCTATAGTCTACGCATGGTCTCAGAGATCCATCTTTCTTCTTTACAAAGAAGATGGGTGCACCTGCAGGAGATGAAGAGGGGCGTATGAAGCCCTTGGCTAGATTTTCGTCTATGTAATCCTTTAAAGCCTTTAGCTCGGGCCCCGCCAGGGGTAGATCTTACCAAAAGGTATCTCTGCTCCAGGCAATAATTCAATTGGACAATCATATGGACGGTGAGGAGGAAGCTGGTCAGCGTTCTTCTTGTCACATAAATCCACATAGTCCTGGTATACAGCTGGTAGTTCAGGGACTGACATGGTTCCTTTAGGAACAGAGCAAGCTGAAACTTTTGGACTCATCTGTTTCTCTGGAAAGTGTAATTCCTTGGTCTCCCAGTTAGTGGTAGGATTCTGAGCCTGCAGCCATGGTAGCCCTAGAATAATGGGAAAGTGGGGAGAAGAGATAAGCATAAAGGACAGTTTCTCTTGATGATCTTTACCCATAAGAACCCTCAAAGGCTCTGTTTCCTGATCCACTGGTCCAGAGGTCAGCAGGGAGCCATCCACAGTTTCCATCTGTACTGGAGTAGCCTTCTTCACTGAACGTATCCCCTGTTTCAGAGCAAAGGAGACATCCATAAAATTTCCACTTGCCCCTGAGTCGATCATAGCAGAGCTAGACACCCAGACTGAGTCAACCCAGAGTTTGATGGAAAGGAAGCAATGAGAATTGTTTTTCCTACAACTCAGCTGGGACACCGCTGAGGAAACTTGAAAAATTGCAGCGTTTACACAGTCAACGTCCTCAGAGGTAACGGAGTTTAAGTCTGAGAAATCAAGATCTGTTGCTGCAGATCTCTCTGGAGCCTGAGGCTCGGACCTGACAGATCCCCTCTCGCAACACTCACAATGAATGAGTGCTGCAGTAGTCTTACGAGAACGGCTGGGGCAGTTTATAATGAAGTGCCCTGACTTACCACAATAGAAACATAGATTCTCGTTAAAACGATGTTCCTTGCGTGCATCACTAACCCGTCGTTGTAAAGAGTCTACCTGCATGGGTTCAGGTTCAGGTTCCCGTGTAATCCTACTCAAAGGTTCCTTAGCTGGAGAGGAAGGTAGGAAAAGGTTAGTGCGATTGCTTTCGAACCATCTCTCTTGCCTGCGTTCAGTCAGACGAGTATCAATACGGATGCAGTAGTTAATAAAGTCACCTAACGCAGTGGGAGGGTCGGCACGAGCAAGTTCATCCTTAATCAGTGGAGATAACCCCTTTCGAAAAATAGATTTTTTGGCGGAACTGTCCCAGGTGGTATCAAGGGCCCATCTCCTGAAATCCAAGGCATATTCAGTTACCGAGTGCTTACCTTGGCGCAAAGCTAACATGGCTGCTTCAGCTGTTGCACCTCGATTGGGGTCATCAAACACCTGCCCCATGGCTGAAATAAAAGCATCAAGGTGATTCAAACAATCATCCTCAGTCTCAATCAGAGGGTTTGCCCACATCAAAGCCTTGTTGGTAAGCAACATAATTATAGTAAGCACCTTAGATCGTTCAGTGGGAAATTGTGAAGCATGTGCAGAAAAAAAAGATTGCATTGATTAATAAATCCCCTGAATTTCTCACGTTCACCGCCAAAACGAAAAGGGGGCAACTTGGGAATCCCAGAACTCGGGGCTACGGTAGGAGCCTGGACTCGCTCTTCTAGAACCTCAATCCTGGCTCGCAAATCCTGGGCAGTCTGTTCAAACACTTGCAAATTGTGATTAGTGAGGTCCTGTAGGCTTGAAAAACGGGTCTTTATATTCTGCAAATCTGCAAGGATATTATCAGTCACTCCGCAAAGTTCCTTTATGCGGGCCTCCATTTTCCAGATCTTTTAAGACAGGAGTACTGGAATGGTTGTGAGAAGTCACAACCACTATCATCACAGAAAGTTCACCCGGACATCTGATATCCACAGTTACAGCAGACAAAAAAGAGAAAGAAAAAAAAAAAACAATAGTGTTTACCTGTGGTAACACTGCAGAAAAAAACACTTAAGGGAATTGCTCACCTGGAATGGTTGTGAGAAGTCACAACCACTGTCATCACAGAAAGTACAACCGGACATCCGATATCCACAGTTACAGCAGACACAGCCTTTCCAGACCCAGCAGACACTGTTATGTTTCGGTAGCTGAGGAGTGCAGGTAAAAAAGGCAATACACCAGAGCAGTTGGAATCTATGGGATTGCAGTACCCTGACTAACCACCACAACTAGAGGCAGCCTTGGAGCGTTCCTACGTTGGTCCTAGACGCCTCGTCACAGCCTGAGAAACTAACTACACCTAAAGATAGAAATAGGAAAGCTATCTGCCCCGGAGCAGAACCCCAAAGATAATAGAAAGCCCCAAACATGTAATGGCGGTTAGACAAGAGGAAATACTGACACAGAAAGAAAATAGAATGAGCAAACGCTGGGGCCCAAACTATCTAAATAAAAAAGGACAGGAAGGGTACTTACTGCAATCCCAGAAAACCCTGAAAAACACCAACTCTACTAATTTCAAAATCACCTGAGATCACACGACCTCTACCACCTAAATTAGCTCTCTGGTGTAACAAAATCAAAACAGCAGCCACTGAAAAAACTGGAAAAAGCAAAAGAACAAAACTCAGTGGCTGAACTAAACTGAGAAGACAGAAGCCCCCGGAGGGGACCCAGAAGGCCCCCAAAGAAGTGCAGGACAAAATGCAAAAATATAGCAACAACACAAAAGAAGAAAAATTATTATCTGGAAGCAGGAGATGCAGACACGACACAGCAGGCTACAAGGGAAACTGGAATGAAGGATTCAGACCAGAACAATTGATCACCGGCAACCCTGATGGGAAAATGACTCCCTTATATAAGACCAGTCAGTAACACCTGATTCCCAGTCCTCACAATCTTCACTAGTACCGCTTGTAACCACCAGAGGGAGCCTCTGCTCAGAACTCATCTCAAACCCATTCACAACAGTACCCCACCCTTGAGGAGGGGTCACCGAACCCTCATTTGAGCAACCAGGTCGGTCAGGATGAGTTCTATGATACGCACGGATAAGTCTCCTAGCATGGATGTCCGAAGCAAACACCCAAGAATTGTCTTCCTGACCATAACCTCTCCATTTAACCAAATACTGGAGTCTTCGTCTAGAAAAACGAGAATCCAATATTTTCTCAACCACATACTCCAGATTGCCCTCAACCAAAACAGGGTCAGGAGGCACAATAGCAGGAACCACTGGCTCAACAAACCTCTTCAACAAGGACTTGTGGAACACGTTATGGATCTTAAATGTCCCTGGAAGAAGCAAACGAAAAGAAACAGGATTAATAATCTCCATGATCTTATAAGGTCCAATGAACCTAGGCTTAAATTTAGGAGATGCTACTCTCATAGGAATATTCTTTGAGGACAACCAGACCAAGTCCCCCACTTTAAACCGAGGACCATCAGTCCTATGCCGGTTAGCAAACCGCTGGGCCTTCTCCTGAGAGAGGGACAACCTCTCCACTACCTGGTCCCAAATCTGTTGCATACGCTCAACAACAGAGTCAACACCTGGACAGACAGAAGCTTCCGTCTGTCCTGAAGAAAATCGAGGGTGAAAACCAGAATTACAGAAAAACGGAGACATCAAAGTGGCAGAGCTAGCCCTATTATTAAGAGCAAACTCAGCCAAAGGCAAAAAAGAGACCCAGTCATCCTGATCAGCAGACACAAAGCATCTTAGATAAGTCTCTAATGTCTGGTTTGTTCTCTCAGTTTGACCATTGGTCTGAGGATGAAATGCCGAGGAGAAAGACAATTGAACACCAAGTTTAGAACAAAAAGTCCTCCAAAATCTGGAAACAAACTGGACTCCTCTGTCAGACACAATGTTCTCAGGAATGCCGTGTAAACGAACCACGTGCTGAAGAAACAACGGCACCAATTCAGAGGAGGAAGGCAACTTAGGTAATGGCACAAGATGTATCATTTTGGAAAACCTATCACAAATTACCCAGATGGTGGTCATTCTCTGAGAAACAGGAAGATCGGAAATGAAATCCATAGAGATATGGGTCCATGGTCTCTTGGGCACAGGCAATGGCATCAACAAACCACTAGAGCGAGAGCAAGGCTTGGAGCGAGAGCAAGTCCCGCAGGACTGCACAAATTCCCTGACATCGCGAGACAAGGTAGGCCACCAAAAGGACCGACTAACCAAGTCTCTGGTACCAAAAATTCCGGGATGCCCAGCCAATGCGGAACAATGAATCTCAGACATCACACTCTTTTTCCATTGGTCCGGGACAAACAATTTTCCAACAGGGCAGCGCTCGGGCCTATCCTCCTGACACCCCTCCAGAGCAAGTCTCAAATTGGGCGAGATGGCGGAAAGAACTACACCCTCTTTCAAAATAACAGAAGGATCAGATAACTCAGGAGAGTCCGCAAGGAAACTCCTCGAGAGGGCATCCGCCTTAACATTCTTAGTGCCAGGAAGAAAGGAAACCACAAAATTAAAACGTGTGAATAACAAGGCCCACCTGGCCTGTCTAGGATTGAGTCGCTTGGCAGATTCCAGATAGACCAGATTCTTATGGTCCGTAAGGACCACCACCTGATGTTTGGCTCCCTCCAGCCAATGTCTCCACTCTTCAAAAGCCCACTTCATGGCCAATAACTCCCGATTACCCACGTCATAATTACGTTCAGTAGGAGAAAATTTTCGAGAGAAAAAGGCACAAGGGTTACTTTTAGAGGTCTCTGGATCTTTTTGGGACAAAACGGCATCTGCCCCAATTTCAGAGGCATCAACCTCCACCTGAAATGGCAGAGAAACATCAGGCTGCCGTAGAACAGGAGCAGAAGTGAATCTCTGCTTAAGTTCCTGAAATGCAGAGACTGCCTCAGGAGGCCAATTCACCACATCAGAACCCTTTCTGGTCAAATCAGTTAATGGTTTAACAATAACCGAGAAATTACCAATAAATTTACGATAAAAATTGGCAAAACCCAAAAATCTCTGAAGAGCCTTTAATGAAGTAGGTTGGACCCAATCACAGATGGCCTGAACCTTAACCGGGTCCATTTCAATAACAGATGGGGACAAAATGAATCCCAGAAATGAGATCGTCTGTACGCCAAAAAGACACTTTGATCCCTTCACATACAGAGCATTATCCCTCAAAATCTGGAACACAGTCCGAACATGTTTCACATGAGAGTCCCAGTCATTAGAAAAAATCAAGATATCATCCAAATAAACAATCAGAAATTTGTCCACAAAATCCCTGAAAATGTCATTCATGAAGGACTGGAAGACGGAAGGGGCATTAGTGAGCCCAAAGGGCATCACTAGGTACTCAAAATGCCCTTCAGGGGTATTGAATGCCGTCTTCCATTCATCCCCGTGCTTAATGCGAATAAGGTTATACGCCCCCCTGAGGTCAAGCTTGGTAAACCAAGTAGCGTTTTTCACCCTGGAAAACAGGTCAGAAATCAAGGGTAACGGGTATTGATATTTCACAGTAATATTGTTCAAGAGACGATAATCAATACACGGCCTTAATGAACCATCTTTTTTGGCCACAAAGAAAAAACCGGCACCTAAGGGTGAAGAGGATGGTCTGATATGACCCTTCTCCAATGATTCCTTGATATAAGACCGCATAGCGTCATGTTCAGGTACAGACAAGTTAAAAAGGCGACCTTTAGGGAATTTACTACCCGGCACTAATTCAATAGCGCAGTCATAGCTCCTATGGGGAGGTAAGGATGCAGATTTACTTTCGCTAAACACATCAGAAAAATCAAACAAAAAGTCAGGAACATCCTGAGCCTGGGGGGAGGCAGAAAAAACTGGAGTGTTGGTATTAACACATTGGCAGCCCCAACTGGTTACAGACACAGATTTCCAATCCAAAACAGGATTATGAGACTGTAACCAAGGGAAACCCAGCACGATAATGTCATGCAGATTATATAGAACCAAAAATTTGCAGCACTCCTGGTGATCAGTTCAACCCTCATTATCACCTGAGTAGAAAACTGGGGTTTATTCTCAGCCAAAGGGGTAGAATCGATCCCCAGTAGGGGAATAGACTTCTGTAGGGGTATCAAGGGAAACCCACAACGTTTAGCAAAATCATAATCCATCAGGTTAATAGCTGCTCCAGAATCAACGAAAGCCTGAGCAGAAAATGAGGACAGAGAGCATATCAGAGTGACAGTTAATAAAAACTTAGTCTGAACACTACCCAAGACAACTGAGCGTGCAAAACGTCTTCCCCGCTTAGGGCAGACTGAAATAGCATGAGAGGCATCACCACAGTAGAAACATAACCTATTGCGCTTTCGAAACTCATGACGCTGTGCCCCAGACACCACTCCATCACACTGCATGGGCTCAGAAGCTGGCTCACAAGGCAACACCACTCCACGCATACTTCTCCGCTCACGCAAACGTCTGTCAATTTGAATCGCTAATGACATAGAATCATTGAGACCAGAGGGGACAGGGAATCCCACCATAACATCCTTTACATTATCTGACAGACCCTTCCGGAAAAGGGCCGCCAAAGCGTCGTCATTCCATTTGGTCAGGACTGCCCACCTACGGAATCTCTGACAGTATAACTCAGCGTCATCAAGCCCCTGATTTAATGCCAACAAGGCTTTTTCAGCTTGATCAGTGACATTAGGCTCATCGTACAATAACCCCAAAGCCTGAAAAAACGCATCAACATCACTCAAAACAGGATCCCCAGGTATCAGGGAAAAAGCCCAATCCTGAGGATCGCCGCGCAGGAGAGAGATGATAATTTGAACCTGCTGCGCTGCGTTTCCTGAGGACTTAGATTTTAAGGCAAAAAACAATTTACAATTATTTTTGAAATTCTGAAACTTAGCTCGATCCCCTAAAAACAAATCTGGCATGGGGATCCTAGGTTCCACAACAGGCAACCCAGCAAGATAGATAGCAATACTCCGAACCTCAGTGGCAAGCTGATCCACACGGCCAGACAACTGTGCAAACTCCATTGGGAGAAAAGATCCTCCCCAGCACCCAGAGATACAGAGGGAAAAAAAAAAAAAAAAAATGCAACAAACAGAAAAATATCTCTGACAACTCTGACAACCTTTTTTCTATCACAATATTTTTTCCCTTCTGTGAGTACCATACAATTTTCAATTTTTAGGCCGGTGATACTGTTATGTTTCGGTAGCTGAGGAGTGCAGGTAAATAAGGCAATACACCAGAGCAGTTGGAATCTATGGGATTGCAGTACCCTGACTAACCACCACAACTAGAGGCAGCCTGGAGCGTTCCTACGTTGGTCCTAGACGCCTCGTCACAGCCTGAGAAACTAACTACACCTAAAGATAGAAATAGGAAAGCTATCTGCCCCGGAGCAGAACCCCAAAGATAATAGAAAGCCCCCAAACATGTAATGGCGGTTAGACAAGAGGAAATACTGACACAGAAAGAAAATAGAATGAGCAAACGCTGGGGCCCAAACTATCTAAATAGAAAAGGACAGGAAGGGTACTTACTGCAATCCCAGAAAACCCTGAAAAACACCAACTCTACTAATTTCAAAATCACCTGAGATCACACGACCTCTACCACCTAAATTAGCTCTCTGGTGTAACAAAATCAAAACAGCAGCCACTGAAAAAACTGGAAAAAGCAAAAGAACAAAACTCAGTGGCTGAACTAAACTGAGAAGGCAGAAGCCCCCGGAGGGGACCCAGAAGGCCCCTAAAGAAGTGCAGGACAAAATGCAAAAATATAGCAACAACACAAAAGAAGAAAAATTCTTATCTGGAAGCAGGAGATGCAGACACGACACAGCAGGCTACAAGGGAAACTGGAATGAAGGATTCAGACCAGAACAATTGATCACCGGCAACCCTGATGGGAAAATGACTCCCTTATATAAGACCAGTCAGTAACACCTGATTCCCAGTCCTCACAATCTTCACTAGTACCGCTTGTAACCACCAGAGGGAGCCTCTGCTCAGAACTCATCTCAAACCCATTCACAACAAGACACTAACGTTTTGGCTTCAGAATCTTGTAATGTATGTAGTACAGTTCATATAGCGTCTTGTGCTTGGGTGCGATGAAAATACATGAGACACAGGTTTGATATAGAAAGTCTTGTATTACTTCATACAAGTTGGCAAAAATAGTCACACAGTTTGCAGACACAGAAGCAGGAGACACAGCAGGCCAGAGTAATCTAAGCTCAGCAATCACTCTCCACAACAGGTTCAGGATCTTCTTCTCTGTTACTGTAAGTCCATGCAAACGTGGGTCTTTCAAAGAGCAGGGTTCAGAGTCCACAAGTGCTTCAGAGTTCCTCAGTAGGAATAGCTGGAGTACAAGGTCCAAGGCTTTAGGAGTCAGGTCACAGGTTCACTGCAGGCTAGATTCTGTAGCACTGATTGCTCAGCTGTGGCTGCTTAAGAAGCAAAAGGAGAGAATCAGGGCGGGAACATGCAAGCTGGAAACTCCATTTTGACTGAGGGCAAGATAGCTGCAGCAAGACAGAAAGTAAAATGGCTGACGAACAAACTGAGTTTCAGGAACATGTACACAGAACCTTACATAGGGTTAGGGTTACAATAAGGGTTAGGGTTACAATTAGGGTTGGAATTAGGGTTGGGATTAGGGTTAGGATTAGGGTTAGGGTTGGGATTAGGGTTAGGGTGTGTTGGGGTTAGGATTGGAGCTAGAATTGAGGGGTTTCCACTATTTAGGCACATCAGGGAGTCTCCAAACACGACATGGCATTCAAAAAGTTAAATGGCGCTCCCTCCCTTCCGAGCCCTGCCGTGCGCCCAAAAAGTGGTTTACCCCAACATATGGGGTATCAGCATACTCCGGACAAATTGCACACCAATTTTGGGTTTCTATTTTCTCTTGTTACCCTTGGGAAAATAAAAAATAGCTGGCTAAAAAATCATTTTTGAGGAAAAAAATATTTTTTATTTTCACGGCTCTGCGTTTATAAATTTCTGTGAAGCACTTTGGGGTTCAAAGTGCTCACCACACATCTAGGGGGTCTAGTTTCCAAAATGGGGTCACTTGTGAGGGGTTTTCCACTGTTTGGGCACTTCTGGGGCACTGCAAACGGAACATGACCCCCATCAACGTCTGCATTCCAGAACGTTATTACTTCCTTTCCAAGCCCTGCCGTGCGCCCAAACAGTTTCCCCCCCACATATTTGGTATCAGCGCAGTCAGGACAAATTGGACAATAACTTCTGGGGTCCAATTTCCTTGTGAAAAATAAAAAATATGGGACTAAAAAATCATTTTTGTGGAAAATTGCTTTTTTTTTTTCACACCCAGGCATTATAAACTTTTGTGAAACACTTGGGGGTTCAAAGTGCTCACCACAGATCTAGATAAGTTACTTAGGGGGTCTAGTTCCCAAAATGAGGTCACTTGTGGGGGTTTTCCACTGTTTAGGCACATCTGGGGCACTGCAAACGGAACATGACCCCCATCAAAGTCTGCATTCCAAAACGTTATTAATTCTTTCCAAGCATTGCCGTGCGCCCAAACAGTTTCCCCCCCACATATTTGGTATCAGCGTACTCAGGACAAATTGGACATCAACTTTTAGGGTCCAATTTCCTTGTGAAAAATCAAAAATTTGGGATTAAATAATAATTTTTGTGGAAATTTTTTTTTTTTTTTTTCACACCCAGGCATTATAAACTTTTGTGAAACACTTGTGAGTTCAAAGTGCTCACCACAGATCTAGATAAGTTACTTAGGGGTCTAGTTTCCAAAATGGTGTTACTTGTGGGGGGTTTCCATTGTTTAGGCGCATCAGGGGCTCTCCAAACGCGACATGGCGTCCAATCTCAATTCCAGCTAATTTTGGTTTGAAAAAGTCAAACGGCGCTGCTTCCCTTCCAAGCCCTGCCGTGCGCCCAAACAGTGGTCCCCCCACATATGGGGTATTGGCGTACTCAGGACAAATTGGACAACAACTTTTGTGGTCTAATTTCTCCTGTTATTCTTGGGAAAATAAAAAATTGGGGACTAAACGATCAGGTTTGTGGAAAAAATATGATCTTTTATTTTCATGCCCGGGCGTTATAAACTTCTGTGAAGCACTTGGGGGTTCAAAGTGATCACCACACATCTAGATAAGTTCCTTAGGGGGTCTAGTTTCCAAAATGGGGTCACTTGTAGGGGTTTCCACTGTTTAGACACATCAGGGCCTCTACAAACGCGACATGGCGTCCAACCAATTCTGCGTTGAAAAAGTGAAACGGCGCTCCTTCCCTTCCAAGCTCTGCCATGCACCCAAACAGTAGTTTACCCCCACATATGGGGTATCAGCATGCTCAGGACAAATTGCACAAAAACTATTGGGGTCTTGTTACCCTTGGGAAAATAAAAATTGAGGTGAAAAGATAATTTTTGTGGAAAAAATATGATTTTTTATTTTCAAGGCTCTATTTTATAAACTTGTGTGAAGCACTTGGAGGTTCAAAGTGCTCACCACACATCTAGATTAGTTCCTTAAGGGGTCTAGTTTCCAAAATGGGGTCACTTGTTGGGGGTTTCCACTGTTTAGGCACATCAGGGGCTCTCTAAACGCGACATGGCATCCAGCCAATTCTGCATTGAAAAAGTGAAACGGCGCTCCTTCCCTTGCGACTTCTGCCGTGCACCCAAAAAGTGGTTTACCCCCACATATGGGGTATCGGCGTATTCAGGAGAAATTGCACAACTAATTTTGTGGTTCATTTTTTCTTTTAATACTTGTGAAAATAAAAAAATTGGTTCCGAAGTAAAGCTTTTACAAAAAAAGTTAAATGTCAATTTTTTCCTTCCACATTGCTTCAGCTCCTGTGAAGCACCTGAAGGGTTAATAAACTTTTTGAATGTGGTTTTGAGCACCATGAGGGGTGCAGTTTTTAGAATGGTGTTACTTTTGGGTATTTTCTATAATATAGACTCCTCAAAGTGACTTCAAATGTGATGTGGTCCCTTAAAAAAAATAGTGTTGTAAAAATGAGAAATCGCTGGTCAACTTTTAACCCTTATAACTTCGTAACAAAAAATAATTTTGTTCCCAAAATTGTGCTGATGTAAAGTAGACATGTGGGAAATGTTATTCATTAAGAAATTTGTTTGACATATCTCTCTTATTTAAGGGCATAAAAATTGAAATTTGAAAATTGCTAAATTTTCAAAATTTTTGCCATATATCCGTTTTTTTCATAAATAAAAGCAAGTCATATAAAAAAAGTTTTACGACTAGCGTGAAGTACAATATGTCACGAAAAAAAGTCTCAAAATCAGCTGGATTCGTTAAAGCGTTCCAGAGTTATTACCTCATAAAGTGACAGTGGTCAGAATTGTAAAAATTGGCCCAGTCATTAAGCTGCAAAATGGCTCTGTCACTAAGGGGTTAAGTAATAAGAATTGATGTCGTTGGCATTGAAATGGCCACTGTAGGTGTGTTTACTGTCCTCTACTGCCTGCCGACTTTGCTTCCCCATTGACTTGCATTGGGTTTCGTGTTTCAGTCGGACCTCCGACTTTTCCCGATAGTCGGCCGATTTTGTTCGACTCGACTTTTGAGAAAGTCGTGTATCACGAAACCCGACTCGACCCTCCAAAAGGCAAAGTCACTCATCTCTAGTTGTAACATCACTATCTTCACATGTCTCTGTGGTAATTTTCTTGAAGAAGAATGTGTATCTTTGTACCGTGTTAGCCAGTAGATAGAAAAATATTTAGAATTGAGAGTCCTCAGTGGTTGATATCTTTTAATGGCTAACTGAAAAGATACATTGTTTCTGTGCTGTGTTGTGTATAAATATGTGATTCTTCAGATTTTGTATTAGTCAAGCCTGATGAAGAGACCTGAGTAGTCTCAAAAGCTTGCAATTTGTTACCATGTTTTCAGTTAGCCATTGAAAAGTATCAACCACTGAGGACTCTCAATTCTAAATAATTCCTGAAGAAGTCATAGACTTTGAAATGCGTTGAATAAACCACCAGAGTGCATCAGAACTATATTTGCATTAGTTTGTCACAGCAGCGTGGTTAATATCCACATTTATTTATTATATCCTGTTTGAGAGGTCGTCTTACCGACCTGTGGATCTGCAGCAGCTGATTTCTAAATGCTTTCTAACTGCGCTATCAGGTGAGTAGCTCCTTGTCACTGATTGAAAATAATCTGTGAGATAAGACCCTATTTGCGCTTGTTTGTTTCCTTAATTATCTACAAATAACTTTGGTGAAAGGCACGCCATGCATTCAATGCATAGGCAAACACTATGGTAGACCCACTTTCTTATAATGGGAACTTTTTTTAATGAGGCCATCCTGTACGTCTCACTAAAGAGGTATTGGGATGCGTCCTAATTTTTGGTAGTCCAGCCACTCACTGCATAGGCAATAACAGTGTAGGAGACCCACTGTTTAATAGTGGGAAAAACAAAGCATAGCCAGCTGATGGCCCTTTAAGAATATTAATGCCACCTGATACCTCTATAAAAATAGGCTTTGTGACTTTCAGAGTCCTTCCTTCATAAATGAAACAGGATGTTTCTGATGATGTGTCAAACACCACATGGCCATCTAAGTTTGTTAAATGTTAAAATGACATTTCCCAGTGAATGGATTTGTATTGGTTGAAAGCAATGCTAAAGTTGAAAAACGCATCAAAAACGCTATGTGTGAACATAGCCCAAGTGGTGGAGGAAAATTTTTTGGGGGGTTATTTATTTTGCCTT
>JARQOD010011100.1:0-24735 GCA_033576555.1 Oophaga sylvatica
TTTTTCCACAGCGCCTTTAATTAACGGCGCTGTGTTTTAAGTACCCTTAACTACCACCATTAAAAGGGGTATCGGCGGTCGTTAAGGGGTTAAAGATTCTTTTACGATACGATACGATACACTTTATTGATCCCGGGGGAAATTACAGTATTACAGCAGCAATACAAACAGCAGTACATAAAATATTAGGACACAAATCTTGCATAGGTGTACCAACATTACATAATAAATAAAAGTGTGTAGTTCAGGTGTATATAAGACAATGTTAATTGACATTAGTACACCAGCCATCAGTCATTTTCTATCACCCTTAGGAAATTATTATACATCCCCATAGCGGTAGGCACAAACGATTTCCTGAATTTCTCCTTCTTGCACCTTAGTAGGATTAGACGGCTGCTGAATGTGCTCTTCTGCTTCAAGAACAGCTCGTATAGTGGGTGTATTATTGTTCATTATAGCCCTACACTTCTTCTGAATTCTATCCTCCAATACCTCCTCAAAAGAGTCAAGATGGAGGCCAACAGCTGCACTTGCCTTCTTGATAAGTTTGTTGAGCTTATTAGCGTCGGCTACTCGCACACTACTGCCCCAGCAAATGATAGCAAAAAAGATGGCGCTTGCTACAATGGACTGATAGAACATTTCCAGCATTTTACTGCACACATTGAACGACCTGAGCTTCCGCAGAAAGTACAGTCTGCTCATTCCCTTCTTGTAAACCTTCTCTGTATGACACCTCCAATCGAGTTTACTGTCAAGGTGAACCCCCAAATATTTGTAGCTCTCAACCATCTCCACCTCCTGGCCAGCAATGGTGATCGGTAAGTAATCCTCCTTTTTACTTCTGTAACTCACCACCATCTCCTTGGTTTTCTTTACATTTAGTTCAAGACAGTTAGTCTGACACCAATCCACAAAGTCAGAAACCCCCCTTCTATATTCCTCCTCCCCCCGGCCCCCCACAATGCCCCCTACAATCACTGAGTCATCTGAGAATTTTTTGAGGTGACAAAAATTAGATTTATACTGAAAGTCAGCTGTATACAATGTGAAGAGGAAGGGTGACAGCACTGTACCCTGAGGGGCTCCAACACTGCTCCGTACACTGCCAGATACTACCTCCCCATCCTTACAAACTGCGGCCTGTCTGTCAGGTAGTCGTTTATCCAGTTCACCATCCCCTCATCTACCGCCATATCAGTCAACTTTTTACGTAGTAAGGGTGGCTGTAAGGTATTGAAAGCACTAGAGAAGTCAAAGAACATGGCGCGCACTGCAGTTCCATCATTGTCCAAGAACGAATGCATTGTATGTAGCAGAGACACTACAGCATCATCCATCCCCAATCTCTGCTGGTACGCAAACTGCAGGGGGTCAGTGTAGGCCCTCACCCTCGGGCACAAGTAGGCGAGTATTATTCTCTCCAAGGACTTCATAGCATGTGATGTTAAGGCCACTGTACGATAGTCGTGTAGGGAAGTTGGAAAAGTGGTCTTAGGAACCGGCACCAGGCAGGTGGTCTTCAACAGTTCTGGTACCCCATGTGATTGAAGGCTCCAGTTAATGAAATAATTACACATAGTTTTTGACCAAATTTATTATTCTGCTAATTTTTCCCAAAAATGTGATTTTCAGCTAATCAATACACCATCAATCATAACACAGCTAGACCTCCAATTGTCCTGAAAAGATGTGTACAGGGGACCAGCTGGGATGAGCATCAAGTAAGACATGCATTCCTGAGCTCTGCACTTACAGACCTGAAAACCTCCTTTTATGCCTATCCAGAAGACTTTTGTGTAATGAAAAGCAACTGAAGTCCTTCCCACTATACTCAAGACCATTTTGAAGCATTTTGGAAGATCCTTGGATTAAAATATCAGATTCTGGAAGGGAAAAAGAAATAGCTGTCTCATAGCTGCAGTAGCTGTGTCCTCAGCTGTTTCAGCCAATCGGATTTACCAACAGATGATTAATGTCCTCCCCAGATCCAAGAAAGTTTATAACAGCTCCAGTGAAGACTGTCTTATCATCATTGGACCACTAGAACTTGAAGGAAAAGCCTCTTCAAATCCTAAGTGTACCTCCTGCAGCTGTCAAGAGTTCATTGACCAGTGCAACAGCTGTCATCCCTGTATGCAAAAGCAGGCTCTATTACCTCGCCGGCCCAAGTATGTCCAACTCTGATCCACAGAACCAAAAGGAGAAGACTCTCCAGCGTCTCACTGGACTGGCATCAGCTGTTTAAAAGAAGAAAGTATCCCAGCAGCCGCCAACACTGCCGTTATTCCAGGACATCAGCGCAAGCTTCAATCCCTGTCCGGATCTAGAGATGTCCTCCTCCAACCTCCCAGACCCAAGAGAGAAGATCCCTCAGCCTTCTAGGGGTCTAGAGTTGGCTGTCAAGAAGCAGGAATGTCAGTAGAAGACACATTTTATACCTAATCTGGAGGAAGGTTGGACCTTCTTAAAGAGCAAAAACCTACTTGAAGAAGAACCTACTTTACTTTATGGTTTATTTTTCCTATATGGTATATTAATAGAAATGCAGTTTCTTCTATTAGTTCGTATGCTCTAATGTTAATTACATATTTTCTCATTCCTGTATAGGCCTCGCTTTCATTATTTTATATGTAAGTCTAGGTCTTCAGTTAGACCACTCATGAACTTTCTTTTCCCGTTTTTTAGGTTAGGTAGTTGGGGTATTTTAGTTTTCTCCCACTCCTACCTCTGTCAATCTGAGAAAAATCAATGACTGAGTTATTTTTTTCATGTTTTTTGCTTGTATGTATAATTTTTTGTTCTTAGTTACTCTATAGAAGTATTACATGGACAATGTTATGAATATTGTAATAACTGGTTTTATTGAGGCTTCGCTGGTTACAAATTTGAACATTTTTACTGTATGCTACGTCTTTAAAATTCTTATCACTTAAGGTCAAAAACTTAACAGTCCCTTAAAAAGATTCTTTCCATGGAAAGAAGCTGTACAATAAAAAGCGGATATTATAGCCTTCCAAGAGAATTTAACTATAAACTCTTACCATATTCTTTCAGATTCTGCTGATAAAAAAAAGCCGGAGTGTTTACAGCTATAAGAGATTACATTTCCTTTAAATTCATCAATGAAATTATTGACCAAAATGGGAGACTTCACATTTTAATCTGTAATTCATACTGTGGTAAATATATACGCCTCCAATAAAGAAAATATAACATTCTTAAACAAGTTAATTCAGAAAACCCATGAAATCCAGAAAGGAATCCTCATTATTTTAGGGGATTTTAATATGATACCTAATAAAAATATTGATACCACAGCTTCTTTCAGGAGCAACATATCAACACTCAACAATTGCTTAATAGAGGAACAACGTTACGATTTATTCCGTTGTTTGAATGCTATCTCAAGGAAATTCATCTTTTACTCCAACCCCCATAAGACTTCTTCAAGAATAGAGATAATCCTAACAAATATTTCATCGATCCAAAAATTTTCAGAGGGCACAATTGGAAAACAACATGGTCTGACCATGCCCCAATATGTTGTAAATTAAAAATGCTATCACTTAAAACCCCCTTTTGATGGTGGAAAGGTACCGTATTTTTTGGACCATAAGACGCACTTTTTTCCCCCCAAAATTTTTGGGAAAATGGGGGTGCGTCTTATGGTCGCAACATACCGGAAAGTCCAGTGGTGGCGGCGCTCCCAATGCAGCTTCGCTGCGATGCGGTGGAGGTGTCCGGGCAGCAGCGGGCCTCTGGGCTGCGTGGGGGGCTCCGCCGGCATCTCGTCCCAGCCGGAAAGCCCCCCCTCAGCTGCGACGCGGTGCCGGGCTGAAGGCCGCCAGGGGCCTCCGGTGGCGGTCCTGATGCAGAGTATGGTGCGGTGGTGGTGTCCGGGCAGCAGCGGGCCTCTGGGCTGCGTGGGGGGCTCCGCCGGCATCTCGTCCCAGGCGGAAAGCCCCCCGCAGCTGCGACGCAGTGCCGGCATGAGGAATGGCCACCTGGGGCCTCCGGCAAGATGGCCGCCGCATACTCTCGTTCAAATCTCGGCAACGAGATCTCTTCCCGAGATCTCGTCTCCCGAGATGTCAGGACAAGATCTCGTTGCCGAGATTTGAACGAGAATATGCGGCGGCCATCTTGCCGGAGGTCCCAGGCGGCCATTCCTCATGCAGGCACCGCGTCGCAGCTGCGGGGGGCTTTCCGGCTGGGACGAGATGCCGGCGGAGCCCCCCCACGCAGCCCAGAGGCCCGCTGCTGCCCGGACACCACCACCGCACCGCAGGGAAGCTGCATTGGGAGCGCCGCCTCCACTGGATTTATGAGTATATGGCCACCCTGGCCACCCCACAGTGCCCAACCACCCCACAGAACACAGCCACCCCACATAACACAGCCACCCCACAGAGCACCACTACCGCACCATCCTGGACCACCAAACGACCCCAGTGACCACTCCTCTACCTGTGCTGATCCGTTCGCTGGTAAGCTAAATTCGGACTGTAAGATGGACCCCCATTTGACACATTTTTTTTTTTTCCCAATTTTCCTTCTGAAAATTTGGGGTGCGTCTTATGGTCCGGTGCGTCTTATAGTCCAAAAAATACGGTAACTCTTTTTTCTCCAACAACCCACTTTACAAAAGGAAATTAGATGAAGCTATAAATCAATATTTTTTTTTAGAAAACCCCACATCTGTCACCCTCCAGCTTGTGGAATTCACACAAAGCTGTAATTCGTGGAATACTAATCCAAATTAATGTAATTCATCAAAAGAAAACTAAAGAACAAATCCTAGAAATTACTAATAAAATTAACGATGAGAAAAATATGAGACTCAAATCAGAATTTAAATCTCCGTTACTCAAAAGACTTTGAGAAAATGATTAAAATCCCAAAACAACATTTTTATTATTCATATAATAAAATGTCTAAACTGATGGCAAACAGAGTTAAAAACCAACGAATTAAAACTAGAATGAAATATAGCAACATAGGCGACTCCTCTACTTCAATACCCCAAAAAAATTTTTTGGGACAATTCTATCCCATTTTATTTAATTTGAAAGATGAGTTAAATAATCCACAATTAAAAATTGAGGATATCAACACATTTCTTTATAGTATTATCCATCTTCAGCTAAACTCAAACCAACTCAACTCTAAACCAACCATTTACTAAAGAAGAAATTATATTTGCATTTTCAAAATTAAAGGACAATAAAGCCCCAGGTCCAGATGGCTACCCAAATGAATATTATAATTTACCAATTCTAATTCTAGCTCATTCCTGGAGAAATCCCTCCACGCAAACATTATTATCCCTAAACTAGATAGTAATCTAGATTCGATTCAAAATGATGGACCTATTCATTACTCCATTCAGATGTTAAAATATTTGCCAAAATCATTGCTAAGAGGTTTAAGGAAGTCATCCCCGAACTAGTACACCTAGATGAAGAAGGATTTGTAAAGAAAAGACAATCATCTGACAGTACTGGAAGGCTTATAAATTCAATTTTCATTATAGAAAAAAAGAAATACCATCTAGCCTTTTATCTTTAGATGCTGAAAAGGCCTTCAATACAGTGTTAGGGTTCGATTTCCCGCTGCTGCACAAGTGGAGTCTCGAACCCGTCCCGCTGCGGTCTCCCATTCATCTCCGGCCGCAGTGGAGCCTGCTCAGCAGAGACGTCGGTCCCAGCATCTTGCCCGCTCCTCTACTGTGCAGTGACTTGCTGCTGCCTTTCCTGGATCTGCTATTATAGCCAGTGCTGGAGCAGTCGTCTTTGAGACAAAGTCCTGCGTTTTCCCATCTGAGCATGCCCAGAGTGAGATCTCTCATTGGAGATCAGGGGTCACATGTTCAGGTGCTGCAGCGGCTCCTATTGGTCCACCAGGAAGGTCATGTAGCTACGTTTGTTTGTAACAGCTTCTCATTGGTCCTTGTTTCTGGAAGGTCCTGTAGCTGTTGCTATAAAAGGGTAGCATGGCTGGGCCGCCATGCGCTAATATCAACCATTGTATGCTATGCGCCAGTGTGATCTCGGCCTTTTGGCTGCGATCGTGTGTCGCGGTCAGAGGGTGCAAGTTTTCCTGGAGTGATCCAGGGGCTTTGCTGGCAGCGTGCTGCTGATTTTCTACTGCGGTATCCGTATCGGCAGTCTGGACTGAGGATGTTCATTAAGAATACGATCCGTGTGGTGGTGGAAGGTGGTGAGAAAAACAACATGGTGTACGTCGTTCGTGACCTGTTGGAGGGAAAGGCTGGAGCCCATCGTCAGGATATCTACAGCATCAATGAATTCCGGAGTCAAGGTACATATGATGTAACCTTTGTGAATGAGGGATGCTGTTTGACCGTCTTTGAATGGCTCAGAAGTAATGAAGGTGATCCATGCCTGGAGGGAGTGCGGATGGAGCCCCTGTTTGGGCTCATGGAAAAAGTGGTGACTGTGACTGTGTACAACCCCTATACAGAAGTAGCACTACTGGAGCAGTTCCTGAAGCGGTACTGTGAATACGTGAAGGGAGGGGAGAAGCAGAAAAATGTCTTGGGCATTTTCAACTGCAGGTATGTGTTTCGGGTGAAATTGAAGAAGGACCCAGGTTGTTTGGGAGGTTTCACCCACCCACCAGCGAACTTTTCAGTGGCGGGTCATAGGGGCTTCCTGTCATACCCAGGGCAGCCACTATACTGCAGGAGGTGCTTTCAGTTCGGGCACCTGCTAAACATGTGTAGCAAGGAGTTGGTTTGCCGTAATTGCAAGCAAGAGGGTCATGTGGCGGCTAGGTGTCCGATGCCTCGTGAATGTGACAGGTGTGGCAGTTCAGAGCACCTGTATAGAGACCGCCCGTTTGGTGTGCCGAGGAGGTCAACTAGAGAGGAGGAGGAAAGAAAGACGTGAGGAGGAGCGGAGGCGGGAGGAAGAAAGGAAGAGAGAGGAGGAGATTAAGAGGCGGGAGGAGGAGAAGAAGCGGAGGGAAGGCGAAGTCGCCCCGCTGCAAAGCGTTGTGAGGGCGCCACCCACTCCTGCTGAGAGACGGAGGGAGAGGCGGCAGGAGGACAAGGAGGCTGAGAGAAGGAGGGAGAAGCAACAGGAGGAAAAGGAGGACAAGGAATTTTGGAAGGCCATAAGGAGAGAGGAGCGTTCATGGCCTAAAAAGGAAGTAAAAAAAGAAATCCCTGTTGCTGAATCATGGTCAGAATGCCTGATGGATTTCGATATATCTGTGGCAGAGGAGGAGGCTGAGGTTTTAGTTCATGAGTCTGATCCGAGAAATATTGGTGCTTTCTCCTCGGAAGAGGACTCAGGAGGTTTAAAGTGTCACAGGGAGGGTGGTGGGGAAAACAGAGACATTGAGGTGGTGGAAGAAGGAATGGCCCAGAGGAAGACTGGGCAGAAAAAGGCACGGGTGGAGGAGTATATGGAGGCCAGCGGCTCGGAAAGCTGCTCGGCACAAATTCTGGAGGAGGACACTGGCGGTACTGGTTAAGTACGTTTTACTTTTCCAGTAGCCAGGTAGGGTTTTTTTTGTGTACATAGCTTTGCTCTTTAAGCAATGGCTATCTGTTTTTTTGTGTGTTTTATGTAATGTGTGTCAAGTTATATCTGTAGTTTGTTTTTGTATTTTTTTCCTTTTTTGGCTTCTTTGGACAAGTGTTTTTTTTGTTAAGCTTTTTGGTTTGTGTTTAGTATGGGTGTTAGAATTATATCTCAAAATGTGAGGGTTTTTAAAAATAAGTTGCGGCGTGCGGCCATTTTTGAGTTTTTTGCAGCGCAAAATGCGGAAATTTTTTGTTTACAGGAGTGTGGGATTGTGGATGGTGTGAAGGGGAGTGAATGGCCTCATGGTGCGTCTGTGTGGTCAGGGAGTGCATGTAATAGAAATGACGGTGTTGGTTTTTTGGTGAAGGGGCATAATGTGAGTTTGTGTGACTATATGGTGATTGAGGTTGGGAGATGCATGTTAGCAAATTTTGAGGTTAGAAATATTCGTTTTAGTGTTATTAATGTGTATGCTCCTGTGAAAAAACAGGAGCGTAAAGTTTTATTTGAAAAAATTAAGTTTTTTATTCCAGGTAGAGTGCCTGTTGTAATTGTGGGTGATATGAATGTTGATGTGGGAAAGGTGAATGTGGATGTGTCAAGGAAAGAGTTAATGGACATGGTGAGTGATTTTGGTTTGAGGGATATGCAGAGGGAGTGTAAAGTAACTCCATTGTTAAATACATTTTTTTCTGAGAGTGGGAGGGTGGCGTCTAGACTGGACTATTGTTTTGTTTCAAAAAACCTGATTGCTGTTAGTTATGCACAGGAGAGTGTGCCGTTTTCAGATCATGTGTGTATGAAGTGTGAAGTGGATGTGCATACTGAGGAGGTAACTGGGAAAGGTATATGGAAGCTGAATGTGAGTTTACTGGATGGGGTGGAGGTGAGAGAGGAGTATGAGAGACATTATAAAGAGTGGTGTGAGAGCAGAAGTGAATTCAGTAATGTGTGTGAATGGTGGGATTGGGTTAAATGGAAAACCAAGGTTTTTTTTAAAAAAAAGAACTTGGTTACAAGTGTGCAGCTGCTAAGAGAGAAAGGTTTGCTGGGTTGAATGCAAGATTGAGTGTGTTATATAAGCTAAGAGAGGGAGGGATGGATGTGAGTGAAGATTTGTTGAGAGTGAAAAAGAAGTGAACGAGTTTTTGAGAGAGAGAGGGAGGAGTATTGTGTATAGGGCTAAAATAGAGAACTTGGAAAAGAATGAGAAGTGTTCGCGTTTTTTTTTTTCAAGAAAGTTTTTGGAAAAAGACAGAGCATGAGTGTTTTGAATGGAGTGGATGGAAATTAAGTGAGTGGTACGGACTTATGTGAGGAAGTGGCAAAGTTTTATGATTATTTGTATGCAGTGAAATGGAGGGATGAAGGTTTGGAGAGTGATGTGCTGAGTGTTTTGGAAAATAGATTGAATGGAACAGAAAGGGAGAGTTTGATGGAGGAGGTGATGAGTGAAGAAATATAGAAGGTGGTGTGTAGCATGGCGCTGAATAAAACGCCGGGGGATGATGGTCTCCTGGTGGAATTTTATCGTGTGATGTGGGATGTGATTGGGAAGGATTTTGTTGATGTATGTAAGTATATGTGGGCGAATGCAGAGGTGGTGAATGGTATGCGTGCAGGAGTGGTTGTGCTGTTGCCAAAAAAGGTGATTTGAAAAATCTAAAAAACTGGAGGCCGATCACGTTGCTTAATTGTGATTATAAAATCTATGCGAAGCTTTGGCAAATAGGATGCGTGATGTGGTAGGGAGTGTGGTGGGTGAGGAGCAGTGTTGTGCGGTGCCTGGAAGACGGTTACATGAGGGTGTGTGTATGCTGAGAGATTGTTTGTGGGACTGTTTGAGCCGTAAGAAGGGGGTGTATGTGTTGAGTTTGGATTTTGAGAAGGCGTATGATAGGTTGGCGCATGGTTTTCTGTTTAGAGTGTTGGTGAAGATGGGTTTTCCGGCTGAGTTTGTTGAGAGAGTGAGAAGTTTGTATAAAAATATTTATAGTTGTGTTTTGTTGAATGGGAATGTAGGGAGGAGAGTGAATGTGTTTTCCGGTGTACGGCAGGGGTGCCCATTGTCCCCTGTTGTGTTCATTTGCGCGATTGAGCCGTTGTTGTGTATGTTGAGGAAAGATAAGGTGATTCGGGGTGTGCAAGTGCCGGGGCGGGGGAGGGAGTGGAAGGTGAATGGTTACATGGATGATGTGTGTGTTTTGTGTGATTCAGAGTGTTCGGTGCGTCGTGTGAAGTTGTTGGTATCCGTTTTTTGTGGAGCGTCTGCGTTTAAAGTGAATTGGGAGAAGACTGAATGTAAGATTTTTGGTGGGAGGACTCTGAGCAATAATATTGGGGTGAATGTGGTGAGTGGACCGATAAAGGTGCTGGGTGTGAAATTTTCAGAGAAGGTGGATGTGAGAGAGAGAGTGGAGCGCAAGTTAAATTTTTGGAAGATGAGAGATTTGACGTTTTTTGGTAAAATTTTAGTTATTAAGAGTGTGGTGTTACCAATTTTTTTGCATGTTGCGGTGGTTTTTCCACCAGGTTATATGTGTGTTAGAAGATTAAATAGGGTTTTGTTTGTATTTTTTTGGCGTTCAAGTATGGAGCGTGCAAGGAAAGAGGTTGTGATGAAGAGAAAGGATAAGGGGGGGCTGGGATTCCCCAATTTGAATGTATTTTTTGGCGTGAATATTATGGTGTTTGTATTGGGTGTGATTAGGATGGATGGGAAGTGTGTATGTATGTGCAGGTATTTGTTTGGAAGTTTTCTGTTCCGTCTGAAGTGGCGGGAAAGGGATCTAAGGTGCCCAGTGGCTTTTGAGGTGCCTGTGTGGTATGTGTGGGTTTACAAATTTTTGGTGAAGTATGAATTGTGTGATGTGGATGTGAGGTTGTTAGAGAAGAAGAAAGCGGTATATAGGATGATTGAGTGTAGAGAGATGGAATGTGGTATCTATATGGTGAGAGGAAGTGATGTGCAGAAGGTATGGAAGAAGGTACGTATGGATGGTATGACAAATAGACAGAGCGAGATTGTGTGGCAGTCATTGCATGAGGTGTTACCGGTGAGAGACTTCCAGAGAAACCGGGGTTTAGTGAGGAGTGAGATGTGTCCGAGGAGGGGATGTGGTGGGAGAGAGAGTGTGGTGCATTTGTTTTGGAATTGTCAGTATGCTAGAAATGTGATTTCAGGTTTGGGCCCGTTGTGTAAGGAGTTGTGTGATGTGAATTTTTTGACGTTTGAGTTATTTATGTTTGGGTTGGGTATGTGTGGAGAAAAGGAGAGAGTGTTGTGGTTGATGCTTGCATGTATAAAAGAGGTGTTGTGGGATGTGAGGAACGTGTATGTGTTTAAGAGGAAGGAGATTGAGGTTAAAAATTGTTTAAAAATTGTTTTGGGAAAATTGTATTTTTGTTTTGTGTGTGATAAGAGAAAGAGGGGGGAGGAGGACGCAGAGGGAATTTGGAAAGTTAAAAAGTGGAAACACCTTGTTAAAGTGTCTTAGTTTTGTGTTTTTTTTGTACTTGTAAATAAAGTTGGTTTTCCGATGATGATGGGAACAGCTGCTGCATTGTGTAAGTGTACACGCTTGTTTGGGAGTCGAGTTCCTTATAGTTTTGGTTATCTGACTGTGGAACTTCCCATCTGAGGGGAAAAAAAAAAAAAAATGTGTATGTGTGGATAGGGACCCGGCTGAAATAAGCCACTAGAATACCGACTTAATCGGTGAGGAGTTGTTAAAAATGCTTAATTTCATATATTTTTCCAGGACTTGTTACCAGATGCGATACTTCTAAAGAAAATGTCACGTTTCTTATAAAAAAATTATAGTGGTTTATTGGACTGTTTACCAAAAAAACATCATTACAGGAAAACATAAAATGAGTGAAATAGTTACGTAGAGATTGTCCATTTGTCCATAGCAAAGCTTGTACACATCTTTCCTTGGTGTCCTGAATGGTAAAAATGACATTCTGGCCTTGTCAGGAGTATCTCAGAGAAACAACACGTGGTTACATGGCAGCTGGCTGTTCATTCATCATAGTCCTTGTCCCATGTGTCTGTGGAGAGAGTGAGCGAGCAAAAGCCCCCCCTCCCTTCGTGTAGCCATTATATATATGTCCCTTAGATCACGTGGTCTCTGTATATGGAGATGACACTTTACCATACAGAAATAGCATCTGTAATGTCAGCGATCGTTAACGTGCTTGGTACAGAATTGAGTGTATAAAGAATAAATCCATAACCAATAATTAATATTTAACAATTCCCCCTTTTGAGGGTGAC
This sequence comes from Oophaga sylvatica, assembly GCA_033576555.1. Lineage (NCBI taxonomy): Eukaryota > Metazoa > Chordata > Amphibia > Anura > Dendrobatidae > Oophaga > Oophaga sylvatica. The sequence goes on from JARQOD010011100.1 coordinate 11,839, forward strand.
AGACATTAATTGGAACCCTCAAAGTAGAGAAGTTCATCTTTAGGATAATCAGATCTTCTTTCTTCTTTTCTTCTTCTTTGGCAAAAATAATTTAATTTCAATAATAATAATAATAATATCAGATTATTGTTATATGCACTCAATAACATAATGATGTGAATTCATGTTATGGTAAGCCGTGACCAATATTCATATAAAATATGTGTCTTATACTTTCCTAAACCTAAATCGAAGCATCTCTGGTCCAGTCATCATCATCTGATGTCATCTGGTCTTCATGTTGACGTCTTGTTCTTGATTCTTTTAAAACACAGTCTTTATACGATAATTCCTTTGAAATAACATGTAGATATTGTGGAGACCGTGTGTCATGTGTCCATCAAAGTCCATAAATTCAAATGTTGATAAGAAAACAAAGTCCATTGATGAAATGAAGCTTTAATATTTGAGCAGTGTCACCTTTAAAGACCTGGACTTACATTGGCTCGCCTTGGATATTTCTGGAATCCTCCATGCCATCCGCAATGGTCTTGGAACAGGTGTGACGTCTTTAGTCAGCAAAGCAAGGGTTAAAATGACTCTTCCTTGCTAAAGATGGCACCATAACCAGTCCTTCGTCCTAATGCACAGGACTCATGTCAGGGTTGTAGCTTCCTGACAACTTATTGTTCACCAGCTTTCATTGAAGCTTCATAGGTGATAGGAAACCACTGGAGCGTGATAAAAGCGTGATAACACAGTTCATATTAGCATCATAGGATCATCGTCCTCTGCCATTGTGTCTGTCAGTGGTGAATACTGCAGTTGTGGCTGTCAGTGGTGGATACTGCAGTTGTGGCTGTCAGTGGTGGATACTGCAGTTGTGGCTGTCAGTGGTGAATACTGCAGTTGTGGCTGTCAGTGGTGAATACTGCAGTTGTGGCTGTCAGTGGTGAATACTGCAGTTGTGGCTGTCAGTGGTGAATACTGCAGTTGTGGCTGTCAGTGTGAATACTGCAGTTGTGGCTGTCAGTGGTGAATACTGCAGTTGTGGCTGTCAGTGGTGAATACTGCAGTTGTGCTGTCAGTGGTGAATACTGCAGTTGTTGTCAGTGGTGAATACGCAGTTGTTGTCATGGTGGATACTGCAGTTGTGGCTGTCAGTGGTGGATACTGCAGTTGTTGTCAGTGATGAAATGAATTGTAATTGACACAGTCTATTATTACTCAGACATCATGTAGCCTTTTTACCTTCTGGAACTTCGGCTTTTTCTTCTTGCAACTTTTTAAATTTACTTGAATTAGAATATGAAAAGTCTTTATTAACGTAATTCCAATATCTTGCTTGAAGTCTTCATTCCCTATTCTATACCAAATCTGGTAATTTTCCTAACCTATAATATCACAGCGTACCATAGCAATCAGTAATATCCATAGAATTATTATCAGAATAGTAATATGGAATTCATGTTTATATGTGAAACAATAATAAATGATAATGCATTATTAACCATATTCTTCATGAGATAGAACATTTTTATGTCATTGGTGTAATTACCTTTTCAACCCATAGGTGTCAGTGTGTTTTTCATGTAACAAGTGTTTCCATCTTTATTACTAAAACTTTATTAATGGAATATATTTATTAGACCAATAATAGGTAAGAATGTATAGCCATGAACCAAAATGTGAATATCAGTGAATGAATTAATGAAAGAATTATTGTATTTACTCAGAATTAGAACATTTTCTTCTAATGAACCGATATCTTCACTATATTTAATGAAGCAATATTCTCATACTAGACATTACTTTATTAAATATTGATGTTTCTTGATTGAGATAAAAAATAAAAATTAAGAATCAAAAATAGAGATAAAAGAAGAATAAAAAATGAAAAATAAAAATAAAAACAAAAGTAAGAATAAAAATAAAAATAAGGCCTTTATATGTTTATGACAAATGCTGAGTAGTTATGTTGTCTGTAACACATACCCTTAATATTTCCATTATCTGGATGATTTCATATTTGTCATGACCTTGTGTTACCAAAATACTCAAATTATGCAACTTTGCATGTAATCCCCTTCTTAGTGTAAAGAAATGACTCTTTATAATAATGTTATTATCTGTAGTAGTTATACCATTGTACCTTTCTATATTCTTTACAATGTGTGAAGAAGACATATTGATGAAATGTGATGATGTATTCAGGATCAAAAACACATTTCCCCCTTAATACCGGAAAAAAAATATTATTAGTTTATGAAATAATTGATTTATCAAAACCAAAATGAAAAATAAAATAATTGTTTTATAAATTATTTATGTAACTTCTATATTAAGTTTACACCATATATTTGTCTGAAGATGTGTACCATCTATGTAACCATTAAAAATAAAAATAACATTGAATATCATAAAATTATCTTTTGGGAAAAAGGAAAAAAAAAATAATCTAAATGTAGATTTTCTTGATAAACCATTTTGATGTGTGATTACACTTATCTACTATTAACAAAAAAATAATAATTACTAAAGAAAATATATGTTGAGTAGATAATATTTCATTATGTATCTTAATATTCTAAGAATTGAACTGATTTGTATTATTTCTCTTAAAAACAAGTTGTTGTTTTCTCGCATACCATGAATTGTGAAACCTCTTTCATACATCACACGTACATTTTCTCTTAGCAGCTGCTCATACACGCATCTGTCATCTGTCACTCAGACTGTGACACGGATAAGTTCACACCACAAGTTCCTCATACAAAAAGGTAGGAATATTAACCCAAATAATTGTATCTTAATTATCAATGCGCATTGTAAACTACTACATTTAATATTTTAATATTTCTTTGAATATTCCCCAAATACACATAACAAACTTTATGAACCATTCTATAGATAAAAGGACTCATAAGAAAATTTGGTTATGAGCTGTTTCTATATTTGGTGCAAGGGTTTGCAACTGAAATTGAACCCTAGAACTTAAGAGGCCTAAAGAAAAATTTTTGACTTGCAAAGGCTGAGCTCACTGAAGCTATAAGAGCTTTAAGTTACAACCACTGAAATAGGGGTATATGGTAATTGCCTTATTATTAGAACAGTTTAAATGTCACATGTGTGACTGTCATGCAGTAAGAACATATTCCCATGCAAATAAATAACTTCAAAATGTTAGCAACACACAAAAACTAAATTTAGATTCAGTTAGTTACATACTATTTCCTTTTAAGTGTTAAATATAAAAACATGCAGTTATTACAAATTCCTGTGTAAATAAAGGAATAAATCCATGTAAGAGAATTTTTCCCGATTAAGTCCTACTTTGAAGTGAAAATTCTAAGGATAAATAAGAGATAAGGTTAATATCATATACAAAAACAAAACAATTGCAATGTGTAACGGGTCTGGTAGGTGGAACCACTGACGGAAACGGGTCTGGTTGGTGGAACCACTAAGCTTTATTATACAAGACAATTTACTTGCAAGAGAGCGGGTGGCATCCGGGAATAGGACAGGGAATCACGGCAATTAGCCAGGCAGTCTCTGGACAGGCAGGTTGTCACAATAAGTGACCAAGGAAGTCTCTGGACAGGCAGGTTGTCACGGCAAGTGACCTGGGCAGTCTCTGGACAGGCAGGTTGTCACGGCAAGTGACCTGGGCAGTCTCTGGACAGGCAGGTTGTCACGGCAAGTGACCAGGGCAGTCTCTGGACAGGCAGGTTGTCACGGCAAGTGACCAGGGCAGTCTCTGGGCAGGCAGGTTTGTCACAGCAAGTGACCAGGGCAGTCTCTGGGCAGGCAGGTTGTCACGGCAAGTGACCAGGGCAGTCTCTGAACAGGCAGGTTGTCACGGCAAGTGACCAGTGCAGTCTCTGGACAGGCAGGTTGTCACGGCAAGTGACCAGGGCAGTCTCTGGACAGGCAGGTTGTCACGGCAAGTGACCAGGGCAGTCTCTGGGCAGGCAGGTTTGTCACGGCAAGTGACCAGGGTAGTCTCTGGGCAGGCAGGTTGTCACGGCAAGTGACCAGGGCAGTCTCTGGACAGGCAGGTTTGTCACGGTAAGTGACCAAGGCAGTCTCTAGACAAACAGGCATATACGACCTGAGCTGGTGGAGCCTCCTGGTAGGCTGCAGTTGGATGGCAGATGATCGCTCCCAGGTGAGCAGGCAAGAGTCTCTGGAATAGCCGGGGATCTCTGCTGATGATGTCCGAACCTCTAGATAGAGCTGCAGTCGGATGGCAGATGATCGCTCCCAGGTGAGCAGGCAAGAGTCTCTGCAATAGCCGGGGATCTCCGCAGATGATGTCCGAACCTCTGGATAGAGCTGCAGTCGGATGGCAGATGATCGCTCCCAGGTGAGCAGGCAACAGCCGGGGATCTCTGCTGAAGATGTCCGAACCTCTGGATAGAGCTGCAGTCAGATGGCCGACAGGCAAACAGACAGGTAACAGGCAGGCAACTGGAAACAGGAGCTGATGGCTGAAGCAGAGTTAGACTGCACAGAAACAACATTGCTCGGGCACCTCCATTAAGGAGGAAGCCCTTAATATAGGGTAGAGTCCACCAGCATTGGCTGGAGACTGATTTGGAAAATGCGCGCGGCTCCTTTAAGAGCGGGGGAGGGTGCGGGCGCGCGCCCTAAGGCCAGCAGCAGGGAAGGAGCGCGCGGGACCAGCAGGGCGGAAGGAGGACGCCGAGGATGCCAGAGGCGCAGAGGAGGCTGAGAGCACTGAGGACGCTGAGCGCAGGTGAGGAGAGACGTCCCTGTCTGGCAGCAGGCAGGGACGTGGGCGCTACAGTACCCCCCCCTCTAGGCCCCCCCCTTTTTAGGCCAGAAAAAAATTTAGCTAGGATGAGAGGGGCATGGATGTTCTCCCGAGGTTCCCAGGTTCTCTCCTCAGGACCAAACCCCTTCCAATCCACCAAAAAATAAGTCTTTTTTCCTACCCTTTTTGTGGCCAGAATGTTCTCTACCTCAAATTCATCATCAGCAGACACTGGAGCAGGAGGTGTACCTGTAGACTTAAAAAAAGAGTTAAGAACCACAGGTTTGAGGAGAGATACATGAAAAGAATTAGGAATTCGCAAATTGACCGGGAGTTTCAATTTATAGGACACCGGGTTGATCTGACTGATGATCTCAAAAGGACCGATGAACCGAGGACCTAACTTGTAGGACGGAATTTTGAGTCGAATATATTTGGACGAAAGCCAGACTTTGTCCCCAGGACGGAATTGAGGAGGATCCAGACGTTTTTTGTCAGCATGTCTTTTCATGCGCTCGGATGACTGAATGAGTGCGGACCGGGTACTCTCCCAGATGGAGGAGAATTCTCTAACCAGAGATTCCGCAGCTGGATTGTCCACAGAGATGGAAACAGGGACAGGGATCCGAGGGTGTTGACCGAAGACTACAAAAAACGGAGACTTGGTGGAAGATTCGCTCTCATGATTATTGTAGGAGAATTCGGCCCAAGGCAGGAGCTCCACCCAGTCAGAATGGTGGGCATTAATGAAGTGTCGAAGATAACTGGTCACATTCTGATTTATTCGTTCAACTTGTCCATTGGACTGTGGGTGGTAAGCGGAGGAAAAATCCAGGGTGACGTCTAGCAACTTACAAGTGGCTCTCCAGAAACGTGAGGTGAACTGAACCCCACGATCTGACACATGTGACGAGGCAGACCATGAAGACGGAAGATGTGGCGGATAAAGTCTTTAGCCAACTCGGGTGCAGACGGAAGACCTGGCAGAGGAATGAAGTGAGCCATCTTGGAAAAGCGGTCAGTGACCACCCAAATGACTGTACAACCAGCAGAGACGGGAAGATCAGTAATGAAGTCCATGGCTATATGCTGCCAGGGGCAGCGGGGTACAGGAAGCGGAAGAAGACGGCCGGTAGGCAGGTGTCTCGGAACTTTGTTGCGGGCACAGGAAACACAGGCAGAAACAAAGTCTATTACGTCTTTGTGCAGGGTAGGCCACCAATAATGCGGGTAATGAGTTGGAGGGTCTTTTTTTGACCAGCGTGGCCAGCGAGTTTAGATGAATGACCCAATGTAGGATTCTCTTCCGATCAGTTTCTGATACGAACGTCTTACCAGGAGGGAGACGATTTAAACTCACGGGAGCCACCTGCATCACTCTGGCGGGATCGATGATATGCTTAGGTTCCTCCTCGAGATCCGACACCAGGAAAGACCGAGACAAGGCATCCACCTTGATGTTTTTGTCAGCTGGGCGAAAATGCAAAAGAAAATCGAAGCGGGCAAAAAACAAGGACCACCGGGCTTGGCGAGGGTTAAGTCTCTGAGCATGCTGGAGGTATGCCAGATTCTTGTGGTCCGTGTAAATGATTACCGGATGAAGAGCCCCTTCGAGTAGGTAACGCCACTCCTCCAATGCCAACTTGATGGCCAATAACTCTCGGTCTCCTATGGAGTAGTTGCGCTCGGAGGAGGAGAAGAGTTTGGAGAAGAAACCGCAGGATACCATCCTCCCGGATGAAGCTTTTTGGGTAAGTACCGCTCCGGCTCCAGCAGAGGAAGCGTCCACCTCCAGGAAGAACTGCTTGTTGCCATCCGGGCGATGCAGCACTGGAGCGGAAGAGAAGGCCTGTTTTAGAGAAAGGAAGGCCTCCTCTGCTTCGGGCGTCCACTGTTTGGGGTTAGCATCCTTGCGGGTGAGCGCGGAGATTGGAGCAGTCCTGGAAGAGAAGTGCGGTATGAAGAGACGGTAATAGTTGGCAAATCCCAGGAACCGCTGAATGGCCTTCAACCCCTCCGGTCGGGGCCACTTCTCGATGGCAGACAATTTCTCCGGATCCATTCGTAGGCCTGTCTGAGAAATAATGTAGCCAGAAACGGAAGCGATGTCTGCTCAAAGAGGCACTTCTCATATTTGGCGAAGAGGTGATTCTGCCTGAGCTGAGCAGAACCTGACGAACATCCCTCCGGTGAGACTGAAGATCCGGAGAGAAGACCAAGATGTCGTCAAGGTACACCACAACGCAGGAGTAGAGGAGGTCCCGGAAGATGTCATTGACCAACTCCTGAAAGACTGCTGGAGCATTACAGAGACCAAAGGCATCACCAAGTACTCGTAGTGGCCGTCCCGGGTGTTGAATGCCGTCTTCCATTCATCTCCTCGACGGATACGAACCAGGTTGTATGCTCCACGAAGATCTAGTTTGGTGAAGACTCTAGCCCCTCTAAGACGATCAAACAATTCTGGAATGAGCGGAAGAGGGTACTTATTCTTCACCGTGATCAAATTTAGGCCTCTGTAGTCAATACAGGGACGGAGAGATCCGTCCTTCTTTTTTCGAAGAAGAAACCTGCTCCCGCTGGGGAGGTAGATTTCCGGATGAATCCTTTTGCTAAGTTCTCCTCGATATTTCGGACATCGACCTGGTCTCAGCAGCGGACAACGGTAAATACGCCACGGGGAGGCGTGGTACGGGTAGCAGGTCGATCGGCAATCATATGGTCTATGCGGGGGTAATGTCTCTGCTTCCTTTTTATTGAAGACATCAGCAAATGACCAATATGGAATCGGGAGTCCTGGTAGATTAGCAGGAGTAGGAGAGGACAGACGGGATGAACAGGCACCAGACACGTTTTATGACAGTCCTGTCCCCAGCGAAGAATCTCTCCATTCTGCAGTCAAGCACAGGTGCATGCTTTTGGAGCCAAGGCAGACTAGTAAGAAAGCATGAGAGAGTCCAGGCAGAACATGAAATGAGATGCTCTCAGAATGCAACATTCCCACCTGCAGGGTTATGGCTTCGGTGATAAGTCGGATGGGACGAGGTAGGAGACCCCCATCCACAGCAGCAACAGATACTGGTTCAACAAGAGGTTTGGTGGGAATGCGATACTTCTCTACTAGAGCCTGTGACACGAGATTCCCAGCTGCTCCAGAATCAAGTTGGGCCATCTCGAAGTAACGGTTCTTACCGAGAAGAATTGAGACCGAGAGCAGCAGAGATGAGAGGATTTATTTTTGTCTAGATTGACTCACCGAGCGAACTAGACACAGGCGTTTCCCGACTTCTCCGGACAGGTTCGGATCCAGTGCTCCTTACTGCCGCAGTAGAAGCAACTTTTCTCGGCACGGGCGTGAGTCCTGACGGGCTTTGACCATCTTGGTTGGTCGACCTGCATAGGCTCAGCAGTGTGCACCTGGGGAGAAATGGAAGGGGTTTAAATGAGGAAACTTTTTTTCACGGGTGACCTCTTTGGCTCGTTCCTGGAACCGTAGATCAATCCGATTGGCAAGATTTATTAAATCATCAAGCGAGGTTTGGAATGTCCCGACCGGCAAGTTCGTTCTTTAATACGGCCGGACAGACCCTCCCAGAAGACCGAAATTAGAGCTTCATTGTCCCAAACCAGTTCTGAGGCTAGAGTACGGAACCGTATGGCAATTGACCAACGGTGAGACTTCCCTGACGGAGACGCAACAGAGATGATGCAGAGGAGGTCTTCCGTCCAGGTTCGTCGAATACCCTCCGGAAGGCCGAGAGAAAAGCAGGCAGGTCTGACACCAGAGGATCTTCTCTCTCCCAGAGAGGATTAGCCAGGCCAGAGCCTCTCCGTGAGTGGGACATGATGAAGGCAATTTTGGCCCGGTCAGAATTAAACTGGTGTGCCAGGAGTTCGAAATGCAGGGTGCACTGGTTAATGAAACCCCGAGCCTAACAGGGTCGCCTCCATACCCTAGGAGGAGCTGAAAGTCGGGGACCGGGGAATGGAAACCACGGAATTGGGAGTCAGCGGGGCTACCGGATTATAGTCATGGCTCCAGCGGTGGTCGCTGGCGATGGATTCAGAGTGTCCAAGCGGGAATTGACGCTCCGCAGGTAAACCCAGGATAGCCTCCTGTTGAGACCCTGGCGAGACAGCTCATGCACAGTTCCGGAAGTGAAGGGGTTTGGGTGCCACCGGGTTCCATGGCCCGAGCAAACCTGTAACGGGTCTGGTAGGTGGAACCAATGACGGAAAAGGGTCTGGTTGGTGAACCACTAAGCTTTATTAAACAAGACAATTTACTTGCAAGAGAGCGGGTGGCATCCGGGAATAGGACAGGGAATCACGGCAATTAGCCAGGCAGTCTCTGGACAGGCAGGTTGTCACAATAAGTGACCAAGGAAAGTCTCTGGACAGGCAGGTTGTCACGGCAAGTGACCTGGGCAGTCTCTGGACAGGCAGGTTGTCACGGCAAGTGACTGGGCAGTCTCTGGACAGGCAGGTTGTCACGGCAAGTGACCAGGGCAGTCTCTGGACAGGCAGGTTGTCACGGCAAGTGACCAGGGCAGTCTCTGGGCAGGCAGGTTTGTCACGGCAAGTGACCAGGGCAGTCTCTGGCAGGCAGGTTGTCACGCAAGTGACCGGGCAGTCTCTGAACAGGCAGGTTGTCACGGCAAGTGACCAGTGCAGTCTCTGGACAGGCAGGTTGTCACGGCAAGTGACCAGGGCAGTCTCTGGACAGGCAGATTGTCACGGCAAGTGACCAGGGCAGTCTTGGGCAGGCAGGTTTGTCACGGCAAGTGACCAGGGTAGTCTCTGGGCAGGCAGGTTGTCACGGCAAAGTGACCAGGGCAGTCTCTGGACAGGCAGGTTTGTCACGGTAAGTGACCAAGGCAGTCTCTAGACAAACAGGCTATACGACCTGAGCTGGTGGAGCCTCCTGGTAGGCTGCAGTCGGATGGCAGATGATCGCTCCCAGGTGAGGCAGGCAAAGAGTTCGGGAAATTTAGCCGGGGATCTCTGCTGATGATGCCCCGAACCTCTAGATAGAGCTGCAGTCGGATGGCAGATGATCGCTCCCAGGTGAGCAGGCAAGGGTCTCTGCAATAGCCGGGGATCCCCGCAGATGATGTCCGAACCTCTGGATAGAGCTGCGTCGGATGGCAGTTGATCGCCCCCAGGTGAGCAGGCAACAGCGGGGATCTCTGCTGAAGATGTCCGAACCTCTGGATTGACTGCAGTCAGATGGCCGACAGGCAAAACAGACAGGTAACAGGCAGGCAACTGGAAACAGGAGCTGATGGCTGAAGCAGAGTTAGACTGCACAGAAACAACATTGCACGGGCACCTCCATTAAGGAGGAAGCCCTTAATATAGGGTGGAGTCCACCAGCATTGGCTGGAGACTGATTTGGAAAATGCGCGCGGCTCCTTTAAGAGCGGGGGGAGGGTGCTGGGCGCGCGCCCTAAGGCCAGCAGCAGGAAGGAGCGCGCGGGACCAGCAGGGCGGAAGGAGGGCGCCGAGGATGCCAGAGGCCAGAGGAGGGTGAGAGCACTGAGGACGCTGAGCGCAGGTGAGGAGAGCGACGTCCCTGCTGGCAGCAGGCAGGGACGCGGCGCTCACAATGTTTTACAATAAGTATTTTGGGTTTTAAAATAATTTAAATTTTTTTTTGTGTTTATTTTAATTTTTTACTTTTTAAAGTTAACAGTTATACAATCTCTATTATACAAAAAAACTATATAACTGTATACTGATGAATTTATATATATATCATAATAAAAGATATTATTTAAAATTACAAAAAGTGAACTAAGAATTAATTTATAAAATAATTCAAAAACTGAATAAATTTTGTATAATACTTTTACAAACATTAATTCATTTTCAATTTTCCAAACCAAATTTATTTCTTTGTCAAAAAGTCCCCGGGAAAAATCGTTAATCTTTTCCCTTTTTTTAAAAATTTTTTGGCCCCAATTTGGGTTAAATTGAAGACTTAGTAAGCATTTTGAGAATCACCCCCCCGTCTTTTTAAAGTCCGCCCTTTGTCCTTTAAGAGAGGGGTTAAAATTTAATTTTTAACTCTTCTTTTAAAGCGGACTCTTGGATTTTTTTTTTAGGGTTTTTAACAAAAAGTAATTTCCTCCGTATGTCAAAGTTTTTTTCCGGGGATGACTCGTTTAGGAGATTTTGCACTGGCTTTTGAAAAAAAATTTCTCTGCTGTTTGATTTATTTCCATTCCGATTCTCATTTTTTTGCAAAATCAAGGAAAATTCCACATTTAAAAAAATATCTTTTTGTGCGCAAAAAACCAGATACGAATTTTGGAATCCAAATTTGTCCACAAAATACTTTTCATTGATTTGTGTTTTTTCATTGGGGAAATTTGAGTTTTGTACAACCTTTCAAATATGGCATGAATGAAAAGGACATTCTTTCCGTCAAAACCTTATTTTCGAAGAATCTCAATATCTGGGGAATTTTCATTTAAGGCAAGGAAAATCGAAATTTTCGTCTGTTTTATCTCTAATCCCATTAATCATTATCAAAACCCCAACTTTTTGTCGGCGTCTGGAAAAGGGGTTCAGGAAGCCACAATTTAAAAAAAATTTTTTTTTAGCTTACTTAATTTAAAATTTCAATTAAAAATTTCGAAGATTTTTGAATTTCTGCAACATGGATTTTTTAAAAAGCAGGAATGATTTTGCAAATTTTAAAAATTTTTCCCAACTTTAATTTTTGGGTTGGGCCTTAATTTCTTCTATTTTTGGTGGCCATTAACATCCTCCCCGTTTTCTCTGCATCTTTGAAGTTCCTCCCATGTTCCCCCCCACATCAGTTCTGAAGTCTCCCCCTGTTCCTCCACATCGTTCTCAATCCCCTCCATGTTCCTCCTACATCAGTTCCAAGTCTCCTCCCATGTTTTTCCCCCATTTTTTTTTAGTCATAAGCAAGGTCACCTTGAGGCCTTACGACAATGTCCCACATGTTGCTCAATTTCCCATTCGTCAATTCGGGAACTACTGGTATCTTCTACACTTTTAACAGTCATTTTTTTTTTTCTCTAAACAAACTTGTGAAAATGAAATAACTGTAATATTTTTTTTAAATTTTTCTCTTTCTCTATTAAAGGCACCGCTTAGATTCTGCTTAGATTTTCCTTTCAATTCGCTATAAGTGACCATAAAACTTTAAATTGACTGATCTACAGCATAAATTTCAGTCACTTGCTTAAAAAAGGAAAAAAGACTCCTTTTTTTTACCTTAAAAAATTTTTTGCTTTTAGCTCCTTTTTTTGGGAAAAGTCTTGTCATCAGCAGTCTGATTTTCCGTATTCAACTCTTAGTCCCTTCATGGTTTTTTTTCTTGATCCTAAATTTCGTTGTGATTTCTTTGACGACTTGCACTCGACGTTTTGTTTTTATTTCCCCCCTTTAAGTTTTCAGAAATTAACTCTAAAAATCAAGTGGACGGCTGGCTCGCCAAAATGTTTTTTAAAAATGCTTATTTCATTTTTTTTCCGGATGACCAGTTTTGTTTTTTCTAAAGAAAATGTCCGTTTCTTATAAAAAAATTGGGTTTATTGGCTGTTTCCAAAAAAAACTCATTCGGAAAAATTAAAAAAGTGAATAGTTAGAAAGATTTCCCCTTTTTCCTGGAAAGCTTGTAAAATCTTTCCTTTTGGGTCCTGAATGGTAAAAAAAGAAAAAACTGCCTGCGGAGGTTTTAAAGAAAAATTTTTCCGTGGTTCATTCATCATTTTCTTGACCTGTGTCTGTTCGTGGGGGTGGCGAGCAAAAAGCCCCCCCCCTTTGTGAGCCTTATAAAAAGTCCCCCTTGATCACGTGGGGTTGTTTTATGGGAGCACTTTACCTTTCGAAAGCTCGAAGTCAGCGTCTTTAAGTGCTTGGTACGAATTGAGTGATAAAGAATAAATTCCTAACAATAATTAATTTTTAAAGGGTTTGGTTTTGGGGGTCAGGGTCGTGGGCTAGATGCCCCAGTTCCGGGTAACCCCGGGAGGAGTTTTGTTGCCGAAATTAGGGTTGGCGTTCAACCCATAATTTTGGGTGCATTGCTGATCCGCTTTTTGAAGCGTAGCATTAACTGTGTCCTGAGAGCCGGAAAGGACCCCTAAATTTTTTTAGCG